>CM016564.1:28518415-28793415 GCA_003412495.2 Echium plantagineum
TTGAACAAAGTTTGAATCTTTTTAAGTTTGAGCACAAGATTTTGAGTTTACGTAATGTTTGAATTATGAATTGTTCTATGTGTGGTATTTGTATGAAATTTGAAGATTTAATGTTGTTTTGTAATAAAAGTTCGAATGTTGGGGGTATTGTGTTGATAAAGTTTGGTTTTCTGATAATTATAACACTGCATAATCAAGTCTAATTTATTATAATACCGTATAATGAAGAATAATCAAACATAACACTTTTTAATATAATATGTCATTTATGTGTAGTTACAACTCATATAATCTGTTTTCACTCAAATAATTTGTTTAATATTGGAATATATTGTTGATATAGTTGAGTTTATTATAATACAAGGCTATAACTCATTATAATACAATGTAACACATATTAGTTGAATTAGATTATATTGATTTTGGTTTAATTATTTCAGGATGAAGAATTAGAAAGTTCAAGTTCTAAAGTAGCGCGAGTGGCCGTCGGAGAAAAGATCTTTGTTGAAGAATAAAAATCTAGATCTTTTTTATTTTATTTTTCTTTTCACGTTTTTTTAGTGTTCAAATGTATTAATACAAATTATTTCTTCCATACCCAAAAGAAATCATTGTGCTTTGTACTAATTATAATATACTAATCCAATTTGTATGCTTGTATTTAATTTGTGTCCTATTATTTAGGCTAATTAGTAGTACTCCCTCCGTTCCGAAATAGTTGATGTTCTAGCTATTTGCATATAGATTAAGAAAAATAAAAAGTAGTAAAAGAGTACATTGAAAAAGTAGAAATACAATTATTTGGAACTATATCATAGGTTGGTTGTTAATTTCAAGAGAAAAAATAGTCAAAAAGTTCATTGAGAATGTAAAATTACAATTTTCAATGTTACAACGACAACTATTTTGGAACAAAAAATAGTGCTCGGACGTCAACTACTTTGGAACGGAAAGAGTAATATAACATATCAATTATTGTTGGAGTTGAAATCTGTAACATTAATTTGATGCAAAGTTAAATCGTGACAAATTTGAGTTCATCGTGAATTTAAGTCGATTAAAACGTATTATAATAGATTATAATAATAGTCACGTCAACCCAAAAAAACTTGTCTCATACTCAACTTTCATTGGGTAAACTAGTCATTTCGCCTCAAAGTTGTGGTAAAGTCCAAGAAAAAAAATTCCATGGTTTTTGGCTATATGAGCCTCAAACCATGATATTTTGCTCTCTTAAAAATGCCAGTCTATTATTTACAAACGATGAAAATAACACCTTCCTCCCGAGTCTCGTCTGATGAGCTTAACGGAGAAACACCAACTTATTAAGGAAGTATCCAAGATAACGAAGGCATCCATGATGTGTGAAGTTATATTTCCTTAAAATGGTGGTCGACTGGTCGGAGTTCTTTGTTTCATCCTAGAATTTGGGATTTGATTTCAATTTGAACTTTCAGATTTGAATTGCTATTGAATGATGTGTTAAACTCACTATATGCTTTGTGTACTGTGCGTTGAGGTAGAGTGTTCAAATTTTGTACAATGTCTAAAAGATGTATGATGAGTACGGTCTTTTGCCCTAGTTATAATATTATTTTTGGAATATAATTTTATGAAATTAATTATTATCTTTTAATATCATTTTTTTATGAAGCTATATATAGAGCCCCACTTTGTTATTCAAAACATCATGGCATTTGATTTTTGAATTTTCACCCATACTTTATTTGATATTATTAATTTAATAAAAGAGAAATTTTCATATGTTGAAATTTTGATAAAAGACAAATTTTGATATGACTACTAAATAATTATAAAATACTTCCATCCGTCCCTAAAAGATTGTCACATTTTGACTTTTATTAGACAAACATTACAAATTTTGATCATGAATTCCCATTAAAAGATAAGAAATACTCCCTCCATCCCAAATTGTATGTCCATTTTTCCCTTTTTAGAAATCCCAAAACTAAGTCCCTTTTAGTTTAAATTTAGGGTTTTTGGCAGGAGACATCACCTATTTTTTACCTATGTCACCAGTTGATCACTCACTTTTTAGAGTGTCCTGGTTGATCACTCACTTTTTAAAAAGTGTCTCTTTTGGTCAGTCGACCACTTTTCCGGGTGGTCAACTGCCGGTCAACTCACGTGGCACCCATGTGCGCCTTTACTAAGGTTATTTTAGTCTTTTCAAGTCGAATTTGGCCCAAATTTTTTAATTAATTAGGTATTTGGCCCAAAATTTTCAATTAATTAGGTATTTGGCCCCAATTTTGTGGTTAATTACAAATTGACCCCAAAATTTTCAATTAATTGACCAAAATTTTCAATTAATTTTGGGGTGAAATTATAATTAACCATAAAATTGGGGCCAAATACGTAATTAATTAAAAATTTTGGTCCAAATTCGATTTGAAAAGACTAAAATAACCTTACTAAAGGTGCACATGGGTGCCACATGAGTTGACCGACAGTTGACCACCCGGAAAAGTGGTCGAATGACCAAAAGAGACACTTTTTAAAAAGCGAGTGATGAACCAGGACACTTTGAAAAGTGAGTGATCAACTGGTGACATAGGTAAAAAGTAGGTGATGTCCCCGGCAAAAAACCCTTAAATTTATGGAGGGAAAATTGATGATGTGAGATGAATTTGAATGTTTCTAAAAATTAGTGCAAAAGTAAATGTGACAAACAAATTGGGATGAAGGGAGTAATATAATCTTGTGAGACCTTGTTATATTCGTCTCAATATATATTTTTGAAATATTAACTTTTTATAATTTTGTCGCATGTAAAATAATAGATATTTATGTTTTAAATCGTGTTTTGTTGACCATCAAAAATCAAAATGTGACAATCTTTTAGGAACGGAGGGAGTAATAAACTTTTGATAAAATTTTAAAGGAAAGGAATATTGAATATTTATGGTGGGTCCTATGTTGGTATTGTGGTGGAAAGAGAAAAGTGAAATATTGTATGAAATACTATATGTTGTGGAGTTTAAAAGTAATTGGTGATATTTGATGATATGATAAAGGAATAATTTTGATGTGGCACGTACTATTTGCTTTTTAAGTTACTAATTGCGGTGGGTATTCTAAGAATAAATGAAAATGGTTTATATATAATATAAAGGGTATTTTTTGAATGTGTCATAAGGGCATATGTTAAACATAAAAAATATGGAAATAAATTTCAACATATATAAGCATACAAGGAAACATATTTAAAAAATCTTACCATATCAAATTTCAAGTACAAATTAATCATAATTTATTTTCCGTTATTAGCTTCTTAACATTTGCCTTTAGGGCACATTCTAGAAAAACCCTAATATAATATATATATTGTTAGAGATTATTACTAGTGTTGTTCATTTGTCGGGTTATCTGGGACTCGGCTCAAAACCCGATCGATAAACTGGCCTGAAACCCCACTTCCGATTCCGTGTCAAAATTCGGATCGAAATTGGACTGAGTATACCCAAGACCGGACCGATAACTCAATTGGTTTATTTTTTTTTCAATTTACTATAATAAAGTACGCACTTTCGAATTGAGCCCCGAGTCGAGCTGATTCGGGTCCATGTTAAGTGATTGTGACCCACTCCCAAGTCGAATCCCCTTCGATTTTTATCAATTTCGAGCCAATTCCGATTTCATTGTCGGCATGATAAGATGATAACAACCTTATAATTACAAATAACTAATGAAACTGGAGGGTAGAAAGAAACTATGAAATAAATAATATATTTGTAGCAAGTGTTTGAACTTGAGAAGAGCTCCGTGGATAATAGGAAGAGCTCCATTGTTGATACATCCTATTTCGCGAGTTTTCACTCGTGTTTCTTTCCCATGAGGTCTGCAACAACATCACCATAGAACCATATAATCACTGTTGATCATCAATTTGGGTGACATTCCGGGAGTTTTCATGAGGGATCTCCAATGCCCGACTCTTGATGAATCACCCGCTTTCTACTCATGGGACCAAGCTTTGTACTTCCAAGGGTTACGATAAGTGGTTGGAGGAATCTTATGCGAAATATGTGAAGGAAACTTCTCCTTCTTTAGAAGAGGATGTAGTTGCTAATCATCCCGTCGAGACTTCTTTGGACTTGCCCCCAAACCCTTTTCGCAGCACAGGTAAAGAACTCGGTCTTTTAAAGAGGAAGGGTGTTATGCCTCCATCCTCTGACGTGGCTCCTCAAATGTCTTCATCTGGGAAGAGAACCTGTTCATTGAGTATAGAGGAGGTAAATGAAGATACTGACCGCAATTTTAAGCATATTCGAGCTAGAGAGCAAATTGTAGTAGATAACCACCTATTTAAGGTATCCAGGTGAAGTTTCATTTACTCTACTTTCTACTTACATGTTATCATTCCTTCTATGTCTTACTTTCTCTTGTTAATTTCAGGTAAATGAGCAACAAGAATCCTATTGTGGGGATTCGGCTGAGATAGATACCAGCTCAAAATGATCCCTCTTAAATATATTCGGGAGGTAACTTATCCTACGTGGTTATCAACCTTCGTTCCCGTAAATGCCCTTCAAAGTACTTTTGTGGAAGTAGATGTACAAGAAATTTTAACCTTGCCGTTAAATAACTTACACAGAAAAGATTCTCCATTCTGGCCACTAAACACAAAGAGACATCTCATAGTAGATTCAACAAATAAAGATTCTCCCTCAAAACTCTCATCACATGGAGCGTATCATTCTACTCTACAAAAAGTTTTGGAACATGCATCTACCTGTTAAAGTCAAACATTTTATTTGGAGGCTCATTAACAACAATCTTCCAACTTCTGATAACTTAATTAAGAGAAAGTTACAAGTATAACCACGGTATTTAATCAAGAACACGAATCGCTCATGCATGTATTTCATACATGTCCTAACCAATAAGAAGTAGAAGGACGACCCAATATAACTCAAGAGGTGAAAATGTAGGGATCAGAGACATGGACGGACCTAGGGGGGCCCTTAGGTTTTTCGGTATCGCTTTATCCTATATACAATTTTTTGAACTTTTGTGATATACTATATGATAAAATGTATAAATAAACTAAGTGAAAGTGTAGCTTAGTTAGTTAGATTCTATTTTTAAAGGGTAGAGGTCATGGGTTTAAGCCCCTCTAGCTTCATTTTAACACATTTTTATACTTTTTGTGATACTTTAACGATTTCTAATTCATTTTTGCCCCCCCCCCATTTTATTTCAAAGTCGGTCACCCTAATTTCCATCCTGGTTCCGTTCCTGATCAGAGAGTTGCTAGAAATCCGTTGGAATAAGTTACCTCTTGACAAGTTTTACATTTGGTTGATAAGCTTGTGGTATTTATGTTTTCCAGAGGAACAAGATCGCAAAAGCCGAACCATATAATCAACAGGCGGAAGTTGTAAAGCTAAGTGAAGTCTTCTAGACCCATTATCAAAAGGTTCCAAGCCATTTTCAACATATGACCACTCAACTTCTTCAAGGAACACTTGTTAAATAATGAGGGAGCATTTCTAAACAAATGATGGAACTCTTCTTAATTAATGAGGAAGTCTATAGGTTTAGAGAGCTTAGTGGACTGGGAGAGGTTAGTTGGATTGATTAAAGGTTTTGGGCTAATTCTTTGGTTAATTGGGTGTATTGTATTTTATGTAATGCCTATTCCCCGACTTGGCCTTATAAGGATATTTGATCTTGTAGTATTATTATTTTTTCTATCATTTAATAAAATTTATCGCTAAATTATAAATAAAACGAGAAAATACCGAAAACAAATCTGAAATAGACGACCGAAAGGAAAGGCTACACACCTCCCCTCCCCCTTCCACATGTACATATATATATTTAGAATCACATTCTCACACGCCAAGTAAATACTACTCCTTAAATAAAGGATTTATTCAGTTTATATAGTATTTACAGTTGAATTTCCGAGAGTAATTCAGAATCGAAAATGGCAACTCCTGATCAAGAATCAATCGACACATTCATCAACATCACTGGCGTCCCTCAACCCACCGCAATTATCAAACTCCAAGTACTTCTTTTTTTTTTTTTAATTTTTTCGCTTAATTTAATTAATTAATTAACAATCAATTTAATACTTTTTGTTTAGTTTATTTATATGTTTTATTCGGATTATTAGTGATGATATTTCGATTGGGTTTATAATCAGTTAACAAATTTAATCCCGACCAAAATAGATTGTTTAGTTTGAGTTTCAATAATTTTCAAAAGCAACAGCTTAGCACATAACTTGGAATTGAATTAAAATTATTATTGATATAGTAAACATTTGGATGCCCTGATGCCCAATGCCTTCGAAAGAGGCTCCCACCTAAGCGGGATAAGGGTGGTATGCTATGCAAGCGACGTGGTAAACACTATCTACTAGTTCACGATAGATAAGAAGAGTAGGTAATATAATGAGCCATTTTGATGTATTCCATTATGTCCTAGAGCCACTGATTATGAAATATATGACTCCACGGTAGATAAAAATACTAGCTTTTGATATATTTTTCATCAAATATTATACTAACATAACAAAAATAATCGTTCAAATTAAAGAAAGTCAATCATCAAAGTTTGATTGTAGACAAATCTTTTTCGGGATTGAGGGAGCAAAATTTTTTGAAATTATATTGGTGATTGTAAATATGTGTTAGTGTGCGGTGGATGATTAATGAGATTGTTGCCAGGATTTTGTGTTGATGTAGTAAAGTTGAGGAATGAACTAGTAGGATATTGTTTGGCTGGAATCTTTTCAGCTTTCCGAGTCAGTAATTTATTAATTCCTTGAGCAATAGAACACTATACACTATCGAACGTGAGGTGTTTCGTCAAGAGGTTGCTTGTTGGGTAATAGGCCAAATGTGCTCTTAGCTTAAGCTTACATTGTCTATAAGATAATTTCTTTCAATTATTTAAAACTATTTTATTTGTTCTACTTGTTTGACAAGTGACATTGGTTACATTTTTTTTGTGTTTTGGTAAACCGTTATATTCTTTTGGACTGCCTGTTCTTTAAACTGATTTCGAGACCTAAACTTTACTTAAAATGACCACAATTTGGAATGACGTGCAATGTATAGTTTACACCTAAGTTTTTCGTATTGACCGAAGACCAAAGTGGCAAATACTATCTACTAGTTCATGATTGATAAGAAGAGTAGGTAGTGTAATGAGCCATTTTGATATATTCCGTTATCTCCATGAGTCACTGATTATGAAATATATATCTCCACGGGACATGGAAAGTTACCACTATATAGTAAGCTAAAATAAAAATACTAGCTTTTGATATATTTTCATCAAATATTGAACTAACATAACAAAAAAATATCGTGCAAATTATAGAAAGTCAATCATCAAGGTTCGATCATACACTGTTTTTTTTTAGATTGAGGGAGTAAATTTTAGAAGCTATTTTAGTGATTGTAAATACGTGTTGATGTGTGGTGGATGATTGTTTGGCTGGATTGTTGGCAGGATTTGTGTTGATGAAGAAAAGTCGAGCAATAAACTAGTAGGATATTGTTTAGCTGGAATCTTTTATGCTTTTCGAGTTAGTAATTTCTTAATTATTTGATTGATAAAACACTATCGAAAATGAGGCTTTTCTTCAGGGGGGTGGTAATTGGGTAAATAGGCCAAATGTGCTCTCAGCTAGCTTACATAGTCTATAAGATAATTTATTGTAATTTCTTTAGAGTAATTGTTTTGTTCTACTTGTTTGTATTGGTTGCCTTTTTTTGCTGTGTTTTGGTAAACCCTGATATTCAGAGTGCCTTTTTTGTTCTTTTTGACGTTGTACTAGTTGTGTCCCCTTTTCTCATTTTATATATAATGAGTTGATTGAGTTTGCTATTATGATCAGGAGCATGGAGGCAATCTCAATCAAGCTGTTAATGCATATTTTGCTGAAGAGGATGGCAGTAGGTTGGTGCTCTCTTTTGTGTTTTCAGTCCTTCACCTTGAAATGCCTTTTGCTGAAGAGCATGGAGGCAATCTCTATTTAATAAATAGATTAGTGTATGATTCTGCGTTATAGTGGTCCTAATGCTTTTGTTATACTTTTTAACTCTCCAGAATACGTGAACCAGCTATTGCTGCTACAGTAGATGATGCAATGGAGATTGATGATAGTTTTCAAACTGAGGTCCATAGGCCTCCTTTTTCACAATTACCTTCTCCCGGGACTTTGAATCCATTTTCTCTCCTTGATCCAAACTTCACTAGAAGATTAATTGGCGGTGAAATTGATATGACAAGTAGTGAACCTTTTGTTTCTCATCCAAGAGAAGTGAGGGAGGTCCCTATTGAGGTTAGAGATGGGACTGATAGAACAGGCCAGTCTGGAGCTGCCCCTGTCATTGAGGAGGTTACTGGAATTGTTGGCTCTCATGGTCCAGACGTCGAAGGAATTGTCACGATTGATGATGACACTAATGATGATGATGATGTTTCAACTGCTCCAACTACGCGTTTAAGATCAAATGTCACCGACATTATTGATGTTCCCGATTATAGCAATGATATAGAAGAAGAAATGATGCGTGCCGCAATTGAGGCTTCCAAGAAAGATGCTGAAATGAACGAGCCCCTTGATGTGCGTAGTGCACGTCATTAAATTCTCACATAATATCCCTTAATCTTAGTTACTACTTTCGATTGCTAAAACAAATTGAAAATAATGCAGAATCAGAGTGTTCCTTTGCCTACGCAAACTCAATTTGATGCAGAGGACCCTGAAATCGCACATGCGGTTTCCTTATCACTCAAGGTCTGCTTACATTAGTTTTATCTGTAACTCGCTGATCAAATTGCTACCTGTCTAAACTGAAGTTATTGCAGACAGCAGAGCAAGAAAACTCTTTGCGTGAATTGGAGGGAGGGGATGTAAAACTAGAACCTGGATCTTCCAACTCTGTTAGAAAAGAGGAGCTGCAGAAAACGGTATCTGCTAATGGAAGGTACAACTTGATTCCACAAAGTTTCGTGCTAACTCACTAAATTATCTTTTATGGCTTTGAGTGTGGTGATCCTTTTAACTCGACGAGTCGACGTGTCTACATATGTATACTTGTGTGTGGAGAAAAATAAAACAAGTTAAAAAAAAATTGTGAGGTTAGTGCACATGGTTGACTAACAATGTATATTGCATAGGCGTAGGAAACATTCAAATAGCTAAATATATTCATCCCCATCCACAATATCCCATCCCATTCCAGATTGTCCCCATCCCAGGTATATTAAAATTATCTAGTGATGTAGAAATGTGTTACTGAATACTAATACTTCGATTATAAGTATATTAGATCTATTTTATTATTTGCAAGATAGTCTTTATTAATTAAATATAAGCATAAAGTGATCATTATAGAATAACTAACATCCCATATTATCATCCCGAGTGCATGAGTATATCCCCTCCTTAAGTATTAGAGAATATTATTAGATGTTATATCATTTGAAAGATTATTGTATTATGATTTGATATTATTGAGGAGATTTCGTGTAACTATAGTAACTTGCTAAATACTACTACCTCCATTTCAAAACACATGACTTTTGTGTTTTTCCGTGTCTAAATTTGATTAGCAATTCTAATTAATTACAATATAAAAAAATGTAAAAAGTTACTTTTATGAAAATACTCTTCAATATAAATTTATTGATATTAATTTTATATTTTTTGAACTAAATAAATAAGTAATTGACGGTCAAAAAGGAAAACGTCTTACATTTTGAAATGGAGGGAGTATTTATTATCAGTTACCTGGAATAGACGATCTTGGCTTGATTGATAGAGATTTTACCAATTAATGTGTACCATGTAGATCTTGTATTTTGTCTGTAAATGTAACGGAAGGTCATCAGTATCTGACAAGCCAAACAATTATAATTCCCTCTTCTGGAAATTCCTTTCGTTCCAGAGATGATTTATCATTGTATGGTTTCGGAGATTGAATTTGAGCATTAAAATTGAGATTTTATTAAAGAACAAAAGAAAACACGATTGACTAATTCTAGAGGTTCTCTATTTATGCAGTTGTAGAGATCAGTTTTGGTAGTAATGGGATTCGAGAGGTTCTCTATCTCTGTGTGCCATGCTAATATAGTAATTTAACAAAATTTGTATATTTGACTATATTTAAAGGAAATCTAGGTTAGAGATTGGTAGCTCATCAGTACATGATGAAGTTGAAGATGTGGAGGTGCAACCACTTGTTAGGCAAAGGAGGAGGCGCACATCTCCTGATAGGCTCGAGGCTATCAATGGAGTTGAAGAAGTTAATAGTAGCCTGCCTACAAGTCCAAGGGAGGATGGTCAACACATGCAAGAGAATGGGAGAGACTTCCACTTCGACCAGGTATCTTCCTTATTAGACCCTGATCTTTAAAACCACTACTGTTGGTATTTTATGGATTAATCTTATTAAGTATTTTTGTTTTGACTGCTTGTTGAAGTGGGGAGGTATCTCATCAGTGGAACATGATGAAGCTGTCATGCTTGAGGCCGCTATGTTTGGTGGGATCCCAGAAGGGAGCACTTATCGTACTCCGTTTGCATCTCACCAGTTTATGCATAATGGTTCTGATAGTTCAGTGGGTCCTTATTCCCGACCCGCTCCTCGCCCCCCATCACCATCTCTTACTGCTCAACGTTTACTGCGGGAACAACAGGTTTGTTGAAGCTAGCAAATTTTAATAGGTTGTGAGGCTTGATTGCTAAAACAACCTTTCAATGCATGCAGGATGATGAATATTTTGCATCGTTGCAAGCTGATAGAGAGAAGGAATTGAAGGCAAAGGAAGAAGAAGAGGCAGTCCTTGCAGAAGAGAGAATAAAGATGGAGGAGTCGCGCCGCAAAATAGAGGAAGATCAGGTATCCATACTTGGTTTTGTTTATTCTAAACTAGAAGATACCTCGTGTGCAGTGGCACTGCAATCACTCTGCTTTCGGAAGTTCCGTAATTTGTTTTTTAGCTTTGGTGCATTAGCCCTTAAATCTTCTACTTGTTTCCACCAAATTTAAATCATGTACACCAAGTGGTTGGCTATTTGGTTCTTCCGAGAAAGTTTCTTTTCTAGGATCTGAAAATCAGAAAGATATCATGGTTTGCATATGAATTTTTCAAAGCAAAATGTCAATGTTTACATATGCAAAACCATGTCTGGAAAAACTCTTGGATGTCTGTTTGCCCAATAGTATACTCCCTGTCTTTTTTTATCTTGGTTTTTTTTCTTTTCACGGTCACCAAGACACCATTTAGAACGAAAATATCTCTAATTTTACATGCGTAGAAGTTATAAAAAATTCATATTTCAAAAATATAGATTGAAACGAATCTAACAAGATCCAATATGACTATATTTTTAATTATCGACTAATGAAAATTCATGGTCAAAGTTTTTAAAATTTGACTTTGAAAAATCTAAAAGCCAAGATTAAAGAAGACGGAGGGAGTATTTATTTATTTTTGTATAATCATTTCAACTGCTTAAGTAAGTTCTTACTCTAGATTATTTTTTCCTAGTTAGTGAATGTGTTCTTACCATATCGATAAGCAGGTGTGGGGGTGGGGGAAGGGGGGTGGATGGTATGCAGCCTTGCCCCCTGTTATAACACTGAGGTTGTTTCCTAATTGACCCAAGATGACGTGTGAAGACTAGCTTCTACTTCGCAATAGATAAGAAACATAGCTAGTGTAATGAAGATCTAATCCATTATATTTAAGAGCTAGAGTACATATATTTTTTACCTATAGAAATAAAAATATGTTACAATATTAGGTTGTGGAAATTATTGGGTTGTTTGTTTTCAGGAAATTGAGAGACAACTGGCCGCAAAAGAGACTTCACTTCCTCAGGAGCCTGCATTAGGTGATGAAAATGCAGTGACTCTTCTCGTCAGGATGCCTGATGGTAGTAGGAGAGGACGTCGATTTCTTAAAACTGACAAACTTCAGGTATACTATCATGGAGACAACTTAATTAGAATGAAATTGCTGGAGTCATTCTCAAAGAAAGTCATTTTTCTTTTGCAGAGTCTTTTTGACTTCATTGACATTGGCAGAGTGATCAAGCCTGGAACTTACAAAGTGGTAATTCTTTTTAACTCTTGCGTAATACTTCTGACCACCAGTTATAGTAATGAAGTTAGTCCTCCACTACTAGTATAGAGGTATCATGGGATTGATCTACACAATTTTTAATGCCACGAACGTTCACTGTTTCTTTAGAGGTATAACGGGATTACTCTGCGCAAAAAAAAGTTGTCCTTATTGAGATTTCTCAACTCCTTAATTCTACTGTTTATTTTCTCAGCATATTGTAGTGTTGTTATAGAGAGTTCATGGGGGTCGACACTGAAATAAATTTGACTGTATAAATGGATAAGTAGAGGAACTTACTAATTCACCTGGAAGATCTCAATTTACCAATGTTGGACTGAGCTCTGAAGACTTACCTATATTTCAAAATTGTTGATCTTTGAGACTCACTCGTTTACTTTGTACTTCTACGATCCCAATTATATATCTTCCTTATTATTTCAGATGTCCCCAACTAAACTTCAACTTCACATCATGACGTTTTGAATTGCTATGGGGAAATTAAAATACAAGAGATAAATTTGGGTGGTCTTTAAGTGTGTGAAAGAGTAAACGTAATTACGAATTATGAATGGAGGGAACCATATATTTTGTTTTGTCCTGTGATTAAATATACATATCATATTAAGGTGCATACTGCCTATGATTTAGATATCTAGTTCGGTCGCAGAGAACATATTGCATTCAGAAATTGGTTAAATATACATATCATATTAAGGTGCATACACGAGCTTTCTGTTGTAGTGATGCATCCTATGCGTTTATATTTCCATTTGCAGGTTATACCATACCCTCGGCGTGCATACAGTGATGGAGAAAGCAGCCTGACTTTGAATGAGTTGGGGCTCACTAGCAAACAAGAAGCTCTGTTCCTAGAACTGATTTAGCTGTTCCTGAGATTGTAAATTTGGGTTAAAATGCTGAATTGCAGTACTGGCAGTTCCAAAATATTTTCTTTGGAATCTGCCTCTTTATACATATTTAAGAAATTATCGTTGGAACAATATATTATTATGCTCATATCATCTTGTGAATGATGATCGAATATTAATCAGCACATGCTTTTAAAAGTTATTACAAATGTTGGGAAAAGGCTATTGTTGTCCTACACTAGCCGGTCGATAGAATTTCCATGATGTACACTAGATGAGTGACATTTGAAGAACTAAACCTAGAGCAGGAAACTGACATGAATTGACTGGTTATGGTGAGGATTGATGTGGAGGAATTCTCCTGAGAGGACTCTCCACTTCAATAGGGTCCTCCATCGGCTCTTTACCGGGCCTGCGTCTAATGGGGGACACTTGTCTCCATTCTACCCTGGACCGGATAGAAGGCCCTGGGAGTTCTCTGTGAGGTCCCAAGGGGACTCCGAGGGCTGTGTGCCCTGGGAGTATCTGTACTGACCCCGACCTGGGTGTCCTGGGGACATCCTGGAGATTTGGAGGACTCCGGGATGTCCTGGCATGCTGATCCCCTCGGGGTGGACTTCTGCTGGGTGCTCTCCGAGGAGGTTGGCTCTGGACGTGGTCTTGTGGATTCTCCATGCTCCAGCTTCGTGTACCTAGACCACGACTGGCTAGGTCGCGGCCACTCCGACGATCAAGTTAGAATGTGATCGATGGAATGACTAAGGAGAAGAAATTGGAAGCAAGGTGAAGATTACCTCAAACAGGTAAGAATGGTTGAGTATTTATAGGCAAAGTGCCTTGATAGTACCCGTAAACCGCTCGTTACTCGACTCGGAAAACTCGGGTCCGTTACCCGTTCGTATCCTTATCGAGCGATACTCGAGTAACTTTTTTTACTCGATACCCGAATCAAAAAACCCGGTCCGCTCGATTACTCGCTCGTTTATTTTTTGTAATATTATTATTATTATATATTTATATATAAGTACTATTTTTAGTATTTAATATTTTAATATTCTAACTTAGTAAGGAGTAATGACCAATAGACAATAGTCCGATATAAAACTCTTAAAGCCCAAATTAGTTCAATAAAACCTAAATGTCTAATACCTAAACTAGAAACAATCAAACGAATAACATCCTTGCCTCCTTCTTCTTCATGTCGCTAGTAATCCAATACCACTATTCGCAAATTTTGAAATTCATCCTCCATTAAAACACAATCTTTTCTTCTCACCATATCTCATCATGCATCTTTTCTTACATTTTAGTAATTATTATTTAACTTTATTTGTCATATGTGTTAATGAAATTTTCTTTTTCTATTTCAATTTTATAGCTATTTGTTGTTTGTATTTAGAAAATTGTTGATACATATAATAGTTTTAATTAATTGAATAATTAGAATGTTGTATGGATGATGGATATCATTATTTTCAAAAAAATATAGCTGCCTACTAAAATTTAAAAGTATACTAAAATGGGTAAAATTACCCGTTAAAACCAAAATGTATACCGATCTGGGTAAAACCCGACTCGAAAACCCGATAACAACGAGTCGGGTAATGAACCGGGTTACCCGGGCTCGACACCCGGACCGGGTTCGAGTAGCATATTTCCTACTCGACTCGTTAATTCCGGGTAATTACCCGACTCGGTAAAATTGATACCCGTCCGGGTAACCCGTTACCCGCTCGAACCCGGCTCGTTTGCAGCACTAGTGACAAGTGTAAGGTTGAGATTAGAAAGTCAACCCTTACACCAAAGAGGACTAGACAAGCCTGATGGACCTGTCTGGACAGTGCAGTCCATTACCCGAAATGGGTGGCCTGTTGAGCCTATAAAGAGGCCCCCATCAATTGCCCCTTTAATGCTTGCACCTACCCAACAACAATGGTCTGGGAAGAGGAAGCATTAAGTGGTTTTGCCATGCATCTTGATCCGTACACGTGGAATGAGAATGTGAACGGTTTCCCCTATTATTACATAAAAGGTAAACCGTCTCTTCCTTTATTTCACTCCTCTTTTCTTGCAATTTTCCATTTTTCGAATTTCAATTTTTCCTCTCATTTTCAGACTTCTCTTCACTGATTCACCGAGAGTTCTTCACCATGGCTGGAAGTGGAAACGGCTCTGACATGAACTACAACCTTCCCCATGAATATGTGGGTGCTGAAGCCATGGAGGACATACTTCAACAGGTACGTTTGGGCAAAAGGGTCGCAGAGATTGGGGGTTCATTGTTGATTTCTCCTGGAATTCTCTTTTCACCTGACACACGCCCTGAAGTTTATAAGTCCAAATATAGAGTCGTCATTTTCCCTAACGTTCCAGTTCCGAATTTGCAGGTAAACCCTGCTGCAACGGAGGCTCCTGCTGCATCAATTGCTGAGATTCCTATTGAAGTGGGGTCTCGGGATGCTTCTCCTGAGGTGGCTTTGATGACACGTAGGCGTGTCAGAACTCGTAGCGCCCCCATCAAGGATACTAGTGAGGAGGCTGTTAGAAGGAAGCCGTAAGTATGCAAGGGAGACTTGTTGGAAATGGAGAGAAAGATGAAGGGTTTTTGGTGTGTGTATAACAACTCGTGGGAGATCTAATGTGATGATGTATTTGGGTATAACAACATGGTTATAAACGTAAGAAATTGACACCGTACATGGGTTAACATCATTATCGAGGTCATGAACATCAAAAGGTACAATTCTAGAGGAATCTGGATTAGCATCATCATCGAGGTCATCGAATTTATTGACATCATAGGCTACAATTGTAGATAAATCTCTCATAACCATATAACACATACTACCTGGTTAGTAAATAAATAATACTTTTCACTGCAACAGTAAGTAGATATACACTAAAATGGAATTTGATCATATACTTGTACCAATTATATCAGTACAAAAATTATCATGATCAATTTCGTTGCACTCTGTAACCATATGACACATACTACATGGTTAGTAATAAATAATACTTTCAGTACAACAATAAAGTAGATATACACTAAAATAGAATTTGATCAACATACTTGTACCAATTATATAAGTACAAAAATCATCATTATCAATTTCGTTGCACTATGTAACTAACAAAAAAAATTTAAAAAGAGACAATTATTGATACAGAAAAAATAATAAAACCCATAGATTATTGTGGATGATTCAACAATCAATTTTAATTGAAACATGAACCAATATTAGTGTGTGACAAAAAAAAAGAGTCAGATTAAATTTGATGATGACTTATACAGAAAAAAAGATTTTAAGAGAATAATGTGTGGAGTACAAAACGTGAAAGATGATTGATTTTGTTGCAAGGTTCTAGCTTGTAATTAGTAATAAATTAGTATGTCAAATTCGCCCTTGAATATCGATAACTATTAGATCAATTAGATGAATACCTAATTGATTACTACAATTGCTTTAGTATCCAATGCTAAGGAATTAATTTAGCATCCCAATTCCAAATTCAATTTGAGGGATATAGGCTATATATCTAATTATGCTTACTCAATACGGGTTAGGACTTAATTCAAATTAGTTGTCAAGATTAGGTTTTCGATCTAATGGGGAGTTGGATTCTAAGGAACGGCTAGCTGAAAAAGATTGGTTTAGGTTACTAATGGCAGATATAATACGAAAAGACAAAATTGCCAATGAAAAAATGCTTAAAATGTCAAAAACGCGTTTTATCTTCATTGACAAAAAATACACCTACCTCATAAGGAATATGATATCGAAAGTGGTCCAAATCATACTAAGGTCATCGACCAGAAACTTTTGGAGACTTTTAACAAACGTTGGTGATTTTTGATATCATATTCCCATTTTTATATGTATTTATTTCAATTTTAAAAAGTTAAATATTCCAAAATGTATTATTTTAAGAAGGTATAATTTGAAAACATAAGAAGATCAAATTAACCTATTACGTGCATATAATTACTATGTGTATTGAAATCCGTCGAACAAATTGTCACATATTACACAAAATGTGAAAATAAGATTATTTATAATTGACGCTAATTATGTTTTGATCTTTGGAAACATGATACATATATTATCTTCAAAATATATCAATAAAATAATAAAACATTACTCTATATATCATTCATAATCTGTTTATAAACAAAAACTTAATGATTGATAAATTGATTTCCAAAACTGGCTAGTGAAATTCAAAGAGGGTGGAAACTGGAAAACCACTTCAAGTAGAAAATTTGGCATCATATTTTAGGTTGGAAGGTCAACTACTGGTCAGACATATTAAGCATCAAGTCTAAGAGCTGACTTATATATTGAGATTTGCAGACAAAGCTTACACATCTTAATTTACAACATTCATTAAATACCAAAACCAGTAAACAACACTAAACTAACCAAAATCAAGAAAACAAACTAACCCCCCCCTTTTTTCTTCACTATTTTAATCAAACTTGAGATTCAAAATACCATTTCAAGAAGCATCCATGTTTCTTCTACCCCCCCCCCCCCCCCCCCCCTCCCCCCCCCCCCCCCAATCCCCCCTCCTATTAAGCCATTTTGTTTTAATTTGTTTCCTAATTAAGAAGTTGTGTAACTGGACAACCTTTTGCTAGTCCTTTCTATAGTCCCATCTTCAGTTAAACATGCATACATCAAGACTGCATCTTTAATGCATTCTGTTTCTGAATTTTCAGCTTTGTCATCAAAACCTCAGTGTTTAACTGAATCTGTCCCTTCTGCATTCACTCTTTATTGCAAACCAGAAACTACCCTCTTTTTGTTTCAAAATAATTGTCCCATTTGATCGGATTCATCGACGTTTCACTTTTTTCAAGAATGGATTCCGGAAAATTAGTGAAATCCACACCCAAGCTATTGCTACTCAAAGATTATCTCCTTGATGATTTCAGTTCTTGCTCTTCCAATGGATTTCGATCATACCCTCGTCGTCAATGCTGCACCACTGCTCGGTTCCTCCTCGAAATCGACGTGAAGAAGAGCAATAAACAGGGGACTTGCAAGAAAAAACCACCAAAGCTAATCAAGAATCCCCAAAATCAACCCAAATCATCATCACCAAAGCTTTCACTTTCACCCCTCCGAAAAGCTTCCTTAGCTGTGATCAATGCAGTCAAACATTTCCCATTTCCCAAATCATTCTCCACCCAAAATCATAGCAAAACAAAGCTCTCATTCATACCAAGGTCATTGTCCAAGAAACTCCTCAAGAGAACTTTCTGGAAGAAAAATGATCTCAAAGGAATCGAACCATCGAAGAAGAGGCAAGAAATGGTGGTGGTGGCCGAGCTGGTGGCAACTGAAAAATCCAACCACCCAATTCTTTCTCCGGCAAAGATGGTTGCTGCAGAATCCAACAGTTCAGTAACTGATAGCAGTAAAAAAAGTGACAGTTGGTCCGACAGTGATTTTACCGTTACTACAACATCTGATAATTCTTATTGCGGTATTTTTCTTTTTCTATTTCGTTTTTTCTTTAGCAAGATCCGCGTAATTGTAAATACTCAAATTATGAATAATATCTCGTGATCAGTATACTGGTCATTATGAGTAATGTCTCGTGATTAGTATAGTGGTGATTATGAGTAATGTCTCGTGATAACTAGAGTGGCCTACTTGTTAAATGCAGGAAAGGACGAGGTCGTTTCGAGGGGGGAGGAAGCAGGTGAGAGTGTCGGTGATGATTGTGAATCAATGGAGGCAAGAACAACTACTACGACGATGAGCAGTGGTACCAACTCCATTACTAACTCTGAGGTAAGCTTCTTTATTGCATGTTTGGTCTATGTCGTTTTTTAATTAATTAGCCAATCATTTACCTTATTTAATGTCAATTTTTGCACTTTAATTTTGTTTATAATTTGGCAATTTTTGGATTGGAATCTTTAAGTAAAATGAATTAGCGGTCACTTCAACATTATTTAATTTCTACAAGTCAAGTTTTATTAAAATGATTGTGCATAATTATAAATTCATCACTTATACAATACACTAAATTAATTAAGATTTAGTTTGTTTTATTTGGATTAATTTATTAAAATGAGGATATTATCTTGAGACATTTATATTTTTCGTCCTAATTGTCAATCCTGATTTCATCGCTTCAATTATTTGATGACGATAATACTATAAACTTTGCCAACAAAGCAAGCATGCTATTCCTTGATGATCATTCCTAGCTATATAACGTTCCCATATTGTGATCAACTCAAATTTTTTGAAAGATATTTTTTTACTATAACAAATTGGTACTTACTACCAATAACTTGCATATGCTTATTTGAAGATAACAAAATGAGAAAAATAGTAATGCAATTTACTAAAGTTAGTTTCAAAAGTTGCCCCTCAAATTTGAATCGTCATAGTTTTGAAATATGGTTAAACAATTGGAAACCCTGAATCAAGATTTACATTAATGAAGAGAGAACAAATTTTGAAATGCTTAGAAAATGGTGTAAATTTCACAGCGGTCAGGGTGGGAGGGAAAACAGCTGGTTATGTAATAAAAGGTACACGTGTGGTCTGTGGGGTGGGGTGGGCTGGGGTGACCATACAGGATGACGGTTTCACATTTCTATCGGTTCACTTGAACAAATACTTCTTAAAAATAAAATAAAAACGTATATATAAAAATACATATGAATTAACCTTTTTATTTATATTTCAATATATTCAAATACTTTGAACATGCATTTCCAAATGCATGACGACTTTCAGCACCCACAATGGCGAATGTGTACTTGTTCGAGACGGTTTATTCGAACATACAATTTTTTCTTATAAAGATATATTAATATAGAGATTTAATATTTGTGTTTACATTTTAATACAATTAAGTGGTTTGAATATCTGTTTTTAAATTTATATTGATTTAGAACACCCAATTTAAAACATCTAGATATATCCTGCTCGATTAAGGGGTGGGGAGCTAGGGGGGTAGTACAGTAGATAGGGAGTCCAAAACATAGTTTGAGTGATCCAACGGCGATGATCACGCAAGGAGTTGTCCATGAGCGGGATCTACGGCGGTTAAAGTTGCTAGGTATCTTCTTAAAGAGTCATACATGTACTAAATCTTCTTTCGTTTAGACTTAAAAGACCCTTGTCCTCTTCCTTGGATTGAATTTAATAGCTTCACAATATAGGTATAGTTTGGTGGGCGCATTTATATAGTAAGCACAATTTAATATTAACAAATAATAAATAAAACTATAAAAAAACAAATACTAATAAATAAGTAACTATATTCTACTATAGTTTATTTTTTATTGTTTTTGTACTCAATCAAAATCTAGTCAGTTAATAAATAAATTAAATATATGAATAAATCAATACTTAACCAAACACGAAAAAATTAATTAAAATATAAATAATCAATTATGAAAATGTAATCAATTAAATATAATAAAAAAGCAAACTAAGACTAAATATTATTCTTTCTATTTTCTATTTACTTAATTATGGAGATGAAGTCTTCTTTTTTCTTTTACATGTGATCATATGTGATTTCATTGCCATTTATATTTTACCTTGGCACTTTTGTCGTTTATCAATTATTTTTTGACTTTGCATTTGGACCCCACATAAGTACGCAATAATAGATCATAGACAATTTGATGTGTGTGATTGCAATAAATTTGTTATTTCAATGTCTCAAAGAGTATTTCTTAAACATATTCTATTTGGGGCATGCTAGAAATATTACTCAACGAGTCAACGCCTTACTAAAATACAGTATATTTTATTTTCAGAATCAAGTAATTATGATAATCAAATAACATAAGATATACGGAGTATAAAATATTGATCTTTGCAAATTTGATTAATACATAAGTTTTTCATAGATAATCCTAAGCAACACAATTAAACTAAACCAAACGAAAAACTTACTTTCTTCATTAATGATTTATTATTTGTGATAGAAGATATTAAAAACTCCTCGTTACTTTCTTCAAAAGTTGTTATTCCTACAATTTTCTCCATTTTTTCTAGACCATTTTCTATTTTTGAACTAAAACTTTGAAAATGTTTTTCAAAGTTTGACTATATATGAATTTCTCATTAGTTGATAAAAAATAAAATAGTCATATGTCATATTGTTAAATTTGTTTCGATTTTTTTTCTTTTTTGAATATCAACTTGTCAAAATTTTTACGCGAGTAGAATTGAAGATATTTAAATTTTAAGTCGTGTCTCGACGACCGTAAAGGAGCGATGGAGTAAATGAATTTAGTGTGTTATTTTAATAGTTTATAATAATATATAGTTAAAAATTATTCCCTTTATGTTATTTGGATACTAATTATATTCCATTATATTGTTTGATTCTGAAACAATCAAGGGTCTTGACAAAATATAAGGTTATGGCAGTTATGAAGCTTCGAAAATAATTGAAAAATTAGTTAAAACAGATGTCACATTAAAATTTGTCGGTACTTAAGTGTTGACTTTGAACGAATCTAGAAAAGGTCTTGGGATTTACTTCTCGTATTAGCCTTGTAACCAGTGCTCGTACTTGCTTCAAATACAAACATCCACCCAATACTGGTTACTTCAAGTCTCCAACCAAAAAGAATGATGGTGGTTCTAAGTTGACTCGATAACTCGATAGCTCGATTCATATTTATATTGAGTTTTATAAGGATAGGGCAAAATGTTCAAGATATATTTGGAGTTTGCTTAAGTGTAACAAATTTGTAAACTTAAACGACTATCATTATACCTTATTTTACATCCATATAACATTCGTGGGACTAAGTCTAGAGTTTTGCTTCTTTTACTATTTTTGCTATCCATTTTTATTAGGATGGCAGGATGCCTCATCAGGACTTGAAACTCAAAATTTTTAATTGTGGAGGATGAATCGATAATCATTACACTAATGCCACGAATTATAATAATATCAAGTTGAATAAAGCTTTTAACTGGAAAGTTTACTACTTCAAAACTATTGTTAAATGGCATGTTACAGCCTATAGTGTTTCCATATTCAAGAAAATTATTATGATAATATATAGTCTAAATAATCTACACTATGAGTATGAGAAAGGGTAATTAAAGGTTTCAGTTGAAACTTGATGATTTTTTCTGACCAACAAATAAGTAACGTTTATTTTAATTGAATAGTAACCTACAGTTATTTTTGAACTTCCCATGTTATACTATTAAATTAAATTTATTTATTTCTTATCATGTATTTACTTTTTAGAATACCTAAGAATAATATGGCTACATATATTTATATAGAGGTGCAATTGAAATTTTATTGATTATCAAATTAATATTTTGGATAAACGTCCACAACAATCACCTTTGTTACAAAATGTTTGTAGTCTATCACATATATTTAAAAACGTTATTATCAATCACCTTTGAAAATGTTTCCGTCTATCAACTGTGCTGTTAATATGTAATATCATGTTAGGGCCACTTGACTTATCAATAATATTTTCGGTAATATCATTTAATATATATGTTTTTGGGTAGAAATATCTAAAATAATCTAGCTCCAATATCGAATCTGAAATAATTCACCCCCAACACGCACTCTTAACAAAAAAATTATCTTGCAAGACCAAGTAAGATATATTTTGAAATATAAGTAATTGACAATAATGTTTTCGAACATATGTAATTGACTAAAAATATTTTATAAATATAGGTGATTGTTGCGGCCATGGCCAATATTTAATGCACATTTTGTTTTTTAACATGCATTGCGTGTGCCCAATTGCTAGTTGAAATAAAATTCGCATGATTGCTGAATATTTGTTTATGCTCTAAACTATAGATTAGGACACCTAAAATTTATGAAAATTGATATCCCAGAATTTGTTTGTTCTTTTTGCAATGTCAATGTTGCTAATGTCATCAAGAATGTTAATGATCCAAAGCAGAAAACATGGACAAACGAGGAGAAAGAACAGTTTAGTCCTGTTTCGATTTTGGATTGTCCATTCGACGATGAAGATGAGGTTTCTTCTCCTTTCAGACATAGGCTCAGCCGCGCTCAGGGTCAGTTTACTCGTCTTTCTCTTCATATACAACCTAACATAATTTTCGAATAGTTATTTGACTCTTTCGAGGTTGAGTTTGAGGATCAAACCTCATCGGTTCTTTAGAAGGAAATGAATTTTTCCAATTGAAAAGAACTATGTTATATGCAGGAGCAACTAAAAAGCTCAAGAAGAAGCTTCAGCCCATGAATCTGGAAAAGAAAATCATAGAACACATTGCAACATCAGATTCCGAACAAGAACACTCCGCGTTGAGTGAAGCAGAGGAGAAATATATAGTAGAACAATCACTGAGTTTACTGCAGCTCCTTAAAGCCTCAAATCCATCATATAACTCAAACCTAAACGCGGATAAGTTACTATCCAGTTTCTTCCGAGAGAGACTAACATTCTATGGCCTCGGTCAGGGTAGAATGGACGATGGGTTGTTGCTAAACGAAGCAACAAATTGGGTAAATGGATTAAGTGATGGCGAATCAGCATGGGATTGGAAAGTGCAGAAGAACAGGCAAGCATACATAAGGGAGATGGAAATGAGTGAAGAGTGGAAGAGTTTAGATGAAGAGATTGAAGAAATTGCTTTGGAGTTGGAAACTAAGGTGTTTGCCTCTGTTATTGATGAAGTAATGGACAACCTAGTTGAGTAAAAAGATCTTGTAAGAGGATATTGATTAGGAAGAAGAAAAAAAAGCTTAGATATGTTATCCTAGGATGATTACTTATGATTAGATAATAGCCACCATGAATTTTTGTTGTTTTGATATCAATGGAAAACAACAAGTTTTCCATCAAGAATGAATGTAAGAGGTACCCTATATGTGAACTATTCTTGATTAGTTTAAGATAAAATGTGAGTTTAGACTTGTTACAATTAATATTGGATCGTCGATATCTGAGTCAAACTTCCAACTAAGAAGTTCTGAGTTGAAATCTTGTTGAAGAAATTTGTCTCATATTTTATTCCAAATATTTATTTGTTAGCATTCACTCTAATGATCAATTAGTTACTAATTTTTTTAATTATTATTTGAAATATTATTGTATTCATACTTTAATCGCTAACTTACTAAAAAAGAAAAGAACTTTTATTATGTGGTAAAACATATGTAATTGTTACTTATTGAATTTCTGGTCTTTTACACCGCTAACAAAGTTATCAATCACCTTATTTAAAAGTGCTAATATTCGATTACTTACATGTATTTGTTCCTTAAAATTTGGTCACCGGGCTATTTTGGAATGTTTTGGGTCATTTCATAAATTTTTTCATGAGAGTAAATTAGTCTCTTCACTTTTATATACTCCTAAAACACGTTTAACCCTTAAATTTAACATCTTTCCCTCTTAGAGCATTCACACCAAACACCGCAAATAGCTTCTTAATTCTAAAATAGGTAAGGAATTATTAGGAATGAAGTTTTTCAGATTCTTTATCCTTCTCTAGCCCACCTTAAAATTGAAGTAACTCCTTTCTTGAAATGTAAAAGTTGGGACTCCCTATTCAAGATTCCCAATACATTTTGTTGTCTTGATTTTTGTGTCTTCTTCATTTTAATGACATATAGGGTAAAAAGTAATGAATCTAATTTTGTTTCAAAAACTAAAAGATAACCAGTAAAATAATAAAGTTGATATTAAGAGTAAATTTTAAGGATTTTAATAGGAAAGCTAGTCTGAGTGTTCTTACTCCCTAATTTTTTTCCCTCTCTCTTAGTAAATATCTATCTCTGACCTTTTTCACTCTAAAATCAATCTCCATATCCTCTCTCTATTCTTTCACTGTCATTCCGTCTTAGAAGAAATGATGTCTATGAAGAATGTTATTTATTGCAAGTATTGTGCAAAAAAGTGTACCAAACTTATTTCTCACAACATGCTCCAGCTCGGGTTTTCTATTCTTGTCCAATGCCTAGGGTAAGTTGAAACAATGAACAATTCTCATCTTGTAATTCTAAATCGGTTTTTGTTTGTTATTCTCTTCTTTTATAATTTTGATAAAGATTTAGAAAATCCTCATCAATTTTGACAAACTAATCTCTAATTTTGAAAACTACCAACATAAAAACAGGAAAAAAACCCAAATTATCCTAAACTACTTACAAAACAACCAATAATCTCAAAAAATTCAACACTTTCAAAACCTACAAATAAAAAAAGATTCTAAAAACATTCAAAATTTTCAAAACCCTAACAACATTCAACAACAAAAACCTAAAAAACACAAAGATTTGACAACAATCAACAACAAAAACCGAAACATGCATCCATTGTTAAACAGGCAAATAACATTTTAATAAAAAAAAATAGAAACCGCCACCAATCTCTAAAAAAACAGCCACCACAATGGCAATAACACTAGTTATTTGAGTTTTGTAGAGCACAAGTCCAAACCCTAACTATTTTCTCAAAAGTGACAAGTTTTTTTGGTTGAGTGTTATAAAAATTCTGGAGGAATTTTCGGATAGAAGGGAGAGAAAAGACGTGGTAGGTAGGGGATGCGAGAGTGTGCATTTGGGTGTCCATTGAAGATATAAGGGGATATTTAGTCAATTTACATGTATAGAGTGTCATTTTTGTCAAAATTTTATCATAGATATTTTAAGTTGATAATTTGCCCACAAAGATGCTATTTCTAAATTTTTTTCCATAAGTTCCCATCTTCTGCCTGGGCTCTAACCTGGTCCACAACAAATATTTTTTACAATTTTCCGAAGATTTTCTTACCTCCCGCCCCACGTCCCCAATTTCGAAAAAATTGTATCGTTCGTCCTCGTCAGCCTAACTCCTTTTGTGTTGCTCTTCCTAATCATTATAATTCAATTTTAATTATGCGACAATCATATTATTGATTTGATTTTCATATTTTTTTACTAAGGATACTTAATTGCTCATTTTATTTTTAATTTCTAATTTCTTGTGATTCACTAAGTAATTTGAATATTATAAATATTAATTGATAGAGATTTATTTTTGTTCTGTGAATAGTTCCTAATTCTTTTTTTATTATTGGTGGAGTTTTATCTTTCTAAAAGGCCGTAAAGTACCTTCAAAATGATCTTTTTAAATTTTTATAATATGAATACTCCATCCGTTCTTTTTTAGTTGTCATTTTAGTCATTTGTATATATATTAAGAAAAAAAAATTCAAAAATAGTGAAAAAGTATATTAAGAATGTGTAAAACTACAATTAATTATGTTAGAAATGTAACTATATAGAAACAAAAAATTAAAATTAAAAAGAGAACTAGAAAAATAAAGAATGTAAGTTATTTTACGAGTTATATAAGCAATACAAAGTTACGTTCTAACGGAAAAAAAGCTAATGCTATTTCGAGACAATTACTCTTGAACGATACATGATCAGGTGAAATTTAATTGTAGTAATAGCTTTTGAAGATACATGAAATTTAATTGTAATAGAAACTAACCGATAGTAAATTAACTTACTTGTTAATGTTTAATAACAAAAGTTGATATGGCCGAGTTGGTCTAAGGCGCCAGATTAAGGTTCTGGTCCGAAAGGGCGTGGGTTCAAATCCCACTGTCAACAATATATTTTTCTTTTTCTTACAAGTTATTGATCTCATCTCACAAATCCCCTCCCAACCACGGCACCAGCACCACCTCCCAATTTTCCTGATTCCACCACGGATAAATAAAAGTAGAAGTTAAACTGTACGGAATTTAGTAGAAGGAGAAAACAAAATTGGCAACACCAAAAATGGGACCTTAACCATCAATCAATTAATTAAAGCATAGGCAGAGAGGGGGTGGGGGTAGGGCTGATAGAAACAGGCATGTTCATTTCACATTAGACTACCATTATAATTTATAGGCCCCAATTGTCATTCACGAGATAGATTGCGAAATGTCAATCAAAGTTCTGAACAAAATCTATGCCAAATACTATGGCCAAGCTTCCGGGTGGCTTCTTCTCGCCAATCAACAGAGGAGGTGAATTTGGGATGTGTCTCTAGCGGTCAAGTACTACACCACAAAAGTGCCCACATTCTGGGTAATCACCCACAACCAGATTCTCCCTTGAACAAATGCAGAGTTACTCATGCACCTGCCGTTGATCAAACCCACACACTTGTAGAGAAACACACTCTTATAGTGAACCCCGTGATCATTCGATCTATGCCCCGTGGACTTCATCTCAAGTTTTTTTTATCTAATA
The DNA here is from genome assembly GCA_003412495.2 of Echium plantagineum. Classification (NCBI taxonomy): domain Eukaryota; kingdom Viridiplantae; phylum Streptophyta; class Magnoliopsida; order Boraginales; family Boraginaceae; genus Echium; species Echium plantagineum. The sequence goes on from CM016564.1 coordinate 28,545,655, forward strand.
TTTAGTAGTAATAAAATCATATATTCATTGTTTGATTATCCTCGTGACATAGTTTAATAGTTAAAGAGTTTATGGACTAAACTGATGCCGGTCTAGTTTCTACGCATAATGTGGGTTCGAGTCCTGCAAGAGGCAAAAGCTTGTGCTGGAATGACAAAAAAGAAAAATCTAAGTCGTCTGAACATTTGAGACACAATCGCTATTTAACTTCTCGTGATGACTCAGTGCAAAATGCGACCAAGCGCCTACAGCGAGGGTATCAACTAGTTTGAAACACCAAAAGTCATATAATGTACATAAGAAGGGAAACACTACACACCCAAATAGTGTTTGTTAGTATGAAACTATTATTTTGTCTCTGGATCAAACTTCATCAAACAATTCACTTACAAATAGATAAGGGCCAATATACTTATTTCACTATTAAAAATTATTATTTAACATTGTTTTGATGTGTATAACATATCAGACTTAAGAACTATGCAGAAATTAATTATTTCATTAATGGTAGGATTTGTTAACAATCACAAAAAGATACTCCTTCCGTTTCTTTTTATTTGATTGTTTGGGGAAAAAGTACTTTATTAAGAGATTGTGAAAAATTACATTGGGATTGTAAAAATGTGTATTGGAATTGTAAAAAGGTGCATTGAAATTGTAAAAAGGTGCATTGGGATTGTAAAAAATGCATTGAAATTGTAAACAATCAAATAAAAAGAAACATAGAAAAAATGCTCAAACAATCAAATAATAAGAAACGGAGGGAGTATGAAATTATAATCTAGAAAATGAGTCCTAAGCCCTCAGAAACAACTAATATATGTGTGATGAAGTATGACATAATAATTTGGCTTATTTTCTTTTGGCCCTCTATATCATTTAGATGTTTCCGTTGGGGCTCAGATCAAACTTTCTTTCTGTTAAAACAAAGACTATACTATTGTTTTTTCAATAAGTCTTCTTTTATGTTTTGGGGCCAAAAAAATTAAATGAAGACAAGCACAAAATTGGAAACACACATAAATTAAACTTTGAGACAATATTTTTAATAACTTTACAAAAAAAAAAAATCAACAAGTATGATTGAGCAATAAAAACTTATCAATTCTTATCCTAATCAATTTTATCTAAATATTTTGTTATAATTGTGTAACATGGTACTAAAGCTTAGGTAAGCCAGTAAGTACATTATCTAATACTCTTTCTAAAAGATTGTCACATTTTGACTTTTGGTGGTCAACAAAACACGATTTAAAACATAAATATCTATTATTCTACATGCGAAAAAATTATAATAAATTAATATTTCAAAAGTATATATTGAGACGAATCTAACAAGGTACCACAAGACTATATTATTTCTTATCGTTTAATGGAAATTCATGATCAAATTTTATAACGTTTGACTAATGAAAGTCAAAATGTGACAATCATTTAGGGACAGAGGGAGTATTATTAATTTTTTTTATATAAATTTATAATGACATGAATGAATTACTTATAACTTTAAAATTAAAATATATTCTTCTGTTAAGTAATTTTCCACTTAAATTTAGATGTGGTAAATATGATTTTAGTTGATTGGACATCATAAAAAGCTAAGATAGTAGACAAATGATTCCAACTAACACTTATTTCAAATTTACAACATACTAGTTAGAAGGGCCCGGCAATTGCCGGGCCGAAGTTAGGATCTTTTAACTGCTCGGGTCTAACTGGCAAAAATTTATATTTATAGGTGTAAAATTATCTCATTTTAGCACATATAAACGATGAAAGTATTACACATACGATGCAATGATACATGCATCCAAAATGGCCGAATTTTTTGATTGATATATTACAATTAGATGAAATAAGATTCTACCTATGTGTTCGTTGTTGGAATTTTACTCTTCGAGTTAGTCTCCACATAACCTGCGTACCATGTTGTCCAACTTGTTAGGCCATGAGATCAGCTGCGTTGTTACGCTCCGTCAAAACATGCGTCAATGTTGAGTGTGTGCTCTTCAATAGTTGTGCGATTTTGATGATCTTCGAGCAATGCCTCCATGGTCCTCTTCGTATATTTATGGCCTGAAGTTATAGTGAATCAAATTCTACCTGCAATAACATATAATGGTTAGTTTTTTTTTTCTTCAAATAGTTGAGACATTATGATATACACATATAACTTGAAGTGCGTACCTTGCAAGTCTAAAAGACTTGTGTTCATGCTATACTGCTGCATAACAAGAACGTCCTTACTTCACGTTTGAAACGATCCAATGAACAATGTTATTTTCAGGTTTTTTCCAATAAAGTCCTTGAATAGCTATCACCACCACATTGGAAGTTATAAGTATAAAGATACACAGCGAATGTTTTCCCATCCATTCCAACGTCAACTTTCTGCTTCCATAAACATCGACCAAAATATGTAGGAGGCACAATGTGATTCCTGCAGAGGCCGTGGTAACCAGCAAGTAACTAATTGTGTACAAAGATTTGTTTAAAATGACCCCTATGCGACGTTGGATCTAGATAACACAACAAAAACCTTTTTTTACAGTTTAAATCTCTCATGGATAAAGTTGTCGATTCTTTGGTATCCGAATAGGCTCATTCTTGACGAAAGTTCTACATTTGCTAATGATAACAAGTAAATGTATAGAAATAAATTTTTAATTTGCTACCATAATGTTCTAATTTCATGTTATCAATTATGCAGATTGCTAACTTTTGGCGCAGCCTACTGAGGGGGTCTCCAACAGTACATATCCAAAGATTACTAACTTATCATGTATTCGATAAGGTCTCGTTCTAATTTTGTAGTGCCAGTTAATACAACACCTCATGTATTCTCACACCTATTCTATGAAATAAGCGAAAGACCAATACACAAAAAATTATCAAAAGAAAGCTAACTAAAAAGAGTTGTGATGTCTCAGGAACTGAAACAGTGGGAGATCTACTTGCAAATAGTTCAAACATTTGAGAGAATAACATCCCTCTGACAAGTAAGGTTGGTTAATACGTATAATTATCATCCATTCGCACGAAAAATATCATATGAAAAAGCAATAGAACTATGCAGAGCTCACAGAATGTATAAGTTGTTAGAAGAAGTTCTAAAATACATATACTTATAGTATACCAACGGATTAGCCTATTCCCTCTATGGCGAAGTTCTAAAATACATATACTTATAGTATACTTATAGTTCTAACTGTCCTATTAGAATCCAGAGAAGCATTTCAGTAACAATCACAGTTAGAACAGTAAACACACCAAGGACAGCACAACGGAAACCATTTTTTACAAGCATCTCTAACTGGAGGACCAGTAATCGTGGATAAAGTTGAATAGAAGCTCGAGTAGATGGCTAGTCATGTGTTATAGGAAAAAAGGCAAAAAACTCCATACATGTAGACATCAAAAAAGGCAAAACTGTGAATTGACAAAGAGAAGTTTTACCTCTTCATTAGTCGCACACTCCATTCTCGCTACCTCAGACATTCTCTTTTTGGCTACAAATGCAGCAAATTTAGGCATCTACATATAAAGAGACTACAAACACAAATATTCCCAGTTAACTACCTGCATACAACTCGCGTCGTCTTCTATTGATCTCTTCTTTATGGGAAGCATAATATCTACGATGCCGCTCATTATTTGACTGCCTATTTACTGCAAGAGGATATGATATAGAAAATACAACAAATCATTCTTGTAGGACAGCACGGTTTGATGAACAACAAATACTAACACCTAAATTGCTAACACAGCATCGAATGGAATGAGACAATACCTGGAGATCGTGGGGTTTTTTTTGGAGTAGACCGATCCATCATTAAGGAGATAGCGTCCTAAGTAAACAGAGTACAAAATTTATATAGCCAACATATAAAGTAAAGAATGGATACTACAATTAAACTAAAAAATTTAAGGAAATCGTTATCAGCTTAGATATATTGGACATTGTACTGAATTTTCCGGGCTATCTTATGTACAAATTCACTGACGTGTTAAGGAGTTTTCTCAAGATCGTTATCAGCTTTACATGGGAAGTCATCAAAGATCCTCCTTTTAGTTCGCAAAGATCAATTTCAAAGATGCCAATCAAAAAGAAGTCACCACTACCTCCATGAAGGCATTGACAATCAGCCCAGCAGCAGAGCAATCAAAAACATAAATAGAAGGTGTCTTCAGCCACGAGTCCAGGTCGCTACGGAATGTACGGTGTGTAACTCTGAACCAAAATGAAATAGTTAGAGGAAGTATGAAGATGAAACATAGAAAAGGTCTGGGCTAACAGCTGACCTTATTAAATAGCCAAATTTCACCATTTTGTAGGTTTCGGTACCCCATGTCCATTGTAGTGAAATAGAACTCTCTCTGTCTTAGCATATTTACGACAAGTAGTACATAGCTTCTTGACTTCATCCACTGTAGGATCCAATGAAATCTTGTAGCGAGCCTGAGCAAATGAAAGAAACTTATTGACTTGACAGAATAATCACACCACAGAACAGAACTGAAAAAAGCATTTAACTCACTCGAGGTTGCCATCTCTCGTATTGTTGATTTAAGGTTTCCCCTATTGTTTCGAGTGCCTTTCGAGGAGCCATTGTGAACGGATCTGTCAAAATATATACTCTCTCACTGCTCCTCAAACGAAAAGAAATAAGTACATTGAAAGCATTTTCATACCAATCCAACACTACATCCGAGCACAAGGTGATATCTTTATAACATCTGGAGGATCAACGCTAATGTTTAGACACAAAACAAGAGCTACACATCCTGTTTTCATCTGCAAACAATGTGGTGTGCTAAGAAACATAAACAGTAATCAAACTACTATTTGCTTGTAAAAACAGCATGCTAATCAATTAAATATATGGCTAGAAAAGAAAGATCATGTAAAATAAATGTATAACTCAACATACCACACATCCACTTGGACCTATCCATGGTACAACAATACTTAATTTGACAAACCCATAACACAAAGATTAAAGATCAAATATAGAATCGGGGCACAAAGACCCAACCTTTTTAGAACCCTAGACATTTGACAAAGCTAATATACAATGAAAACAAAAAGCAAATACCTGGTCCACAATCGAGAGATGAACTTTGCAAAAAGTCCACAATTGAGAATCTTCAAGAAGAAAAAGCTAGAAAGACCCAATTTTTTGAGAATTTTGAAGAAGAAAAAGCTAGAAAGACCCAATTTTTTCAGAAGCTTCAAGAAGAAGCTAATGGAGATAGAGGAATAAATAAAGAAAACAAATCTAGGGTCAAAAAAAGAAGGAAAGAAATATTTGTGGTAAAAAAAACAAATACAAAAAACAACTAACGGGGTCAAAAGTAGAGTAACAAAATACTTAAGGGAAAAAAGGTAAAAAAACACATAGCATCTGTTGTCCACCTCACTTTGAGCGCGTAGCCATCTTCTGCGTACAATATCTGATGCGCAAAGTACAAGCCTTCAATGCATGCCACGCGCCACATGATGTTAGACGAAGCGCGTGCAGCCCACGCGCCTAGCAGAGACACTGCGCTTGTGCTGCACGCGCATTGTCCTTTAGAAGATACCAAAGCATCTTTTGATATTGTATCGTTGCATGGATAGTGCCGGCCACTACTAGGAGAAATATGCCGTTTCCTTTTTATCTTTTACGTACACCCCATTAAGACATATGGTATCATGCAATTACATTCTATCCCACACAATTCTTGTAACAGCTACCATGATAGAGGACTAATACTGCAACTTTTTGGAAAAAAGTTGCATGACTAATTCTATCTCGAGACAATATGATGTAGCGAGTTCTCGTAAGAGATAGAATCTTAAGTACTTGCGGTGTTATCTTCTTAACGTAGCGTGAATGCAATTTTTACAAGGAGAAAATATTGTGCTGATAAAGTGGTTAAAAGGTAAACTTAAGTCTCATGTTGAGTTGAGGCAAATACTGAGATTTACTTTAATTTCTTTATATACTTCAGAGAAAGGGTATGTAGAAGATGTTAGAATAATGGTTTCATGTTGTCCGAGAAGGGAGAACTTCATATATTAGTCACTATTTGGATATAGAATTAAATGGAAGATTTCGAAACTTATTGTCGTTGAAACGAGTATGACTTAGAAGTTTAAATAATTTTTTAAGCATCAGACTTAAAAAGGGTAGTAGAGACATTTTAAAAAGTAATTTAAATAAAAGAAAAATAATTTCTATTTTAGTTAGAATGCTAATATGTAGCAAGTAACATTTAATGCTTCCATTATTCTCTCCCTTCAATTACTACTCCTTACAATTTAGTTATTATCAATTGTCACACAAATCCATCCATTAAATCATCACAATTGAAAATTCAGCAATAACATAACAAAAGAGGAAGAAAATCTGATACTGTTTATAAAATATTGTTAGTGTATGGTATAAAAGATATTGTCAAAACATAATAAGAGTTGTAATATATGAAAATATTATTCCGTAATAGACAAAACATCTCACAATGGTGATAAAAATAATATAACATTATATGATCAATTTCATTACAAGAAAATGATATGAATTGCAATATATGTAATATCTAAAAAATAAACAAAAGTAAAAAAAAACTAAAAATCATGACAAATTGTTATAATGTAACAATAAATGAAAAATTACATTGCATAAAATGAATTTGCTATATATATACCAAAAGCTTTGATATCAATTGATGAGAAAAAATGGTTATTTTTAGCATAGTAAATTGTCCAGTGAGATTTGTTAGTAAGTCATATGAATAAAATTTGATCATTAGTACAAATTGGCAAAGAAAAAAAATGGCTACGTCGTAGTGTTTTAGATATCAATTGATGTGTTAAAAATGGTTAATGAATGTGAAAATGTTCTAAAATCGTACGAAATGGCTATATACTGGAGTAAGAGCTTTGATATCATTTGATGAGGAAAACATGGTTATTTGTAGCATTCGACGTTCTGATAAATTAAATCAGGATATTTATATAAATAAATAATCATTGATACGTATGTGATATGTCAGATGTATTAGAGATTAATCAATATAACTAATATAAATCGTAGAAAATGACTATCTAATAAAAGTTCACATATCGTAGGGAGTTATAAATTTTCAATACAAAATCAAGAAATATGAAAGCTGATTAAATCTATTATACAACTGCAAAAATAATGGTACCACTAATTTGTAAACAAAAATTTGGCTAAAAAATCTTGTTAGATGTAAAGTAGGCAACAACTAAAAGTAATTTGGAAGAATAAAACGGTTGAATTAATTGATGTATAATGAGATATGTGATTGCATTAATTGGAGCAATAAAGACGATAATTATTCTTTAGAAGTTACATAATAATAATATAATTGTAAATATGAAAATTAAAATATTTAGACAAAATAGACCTTCAATAAGTATTGACCATTAGATTAAAATCTCATAAAAATTGATGATTCAATAATAAATAAAAATGCTTAAGTGTCTAGCTTAAGTAATTTTTTAAACACCTAAATCCAATTCATATATATTATATATGTGTGTGAGAGAGAGAGAGGGAGTTTAATATGTAAAAACTCAATTATTAAAAAATCAAAGCTGACCAATCTTTTTAAAGTGGAACAGATAAGAGTATGAATATTTAAGTGAAATGACTTAAACCATAAATCCTTAACATGATTGTATTGACCATATAATATTTTTTGAAATAATGATGCTTGTTACTGTATTTTAGGGTGGATTTCAATAATGGCCAAATATTTTAAATTTTTTATTTCGAATTTTCAAATTTCATATTGACGAGACAAAATTGAGAATTAAGGTTATCATATAACCTAATGTTATAAATATTATTAAAAAAGAGATCGTTTTTTCTAAATAAAACAGAAAGGGGGTGGAGGTAGGGGTGCGACCCGTGGTTGCAAAATGGCTTTATTACTTATAAGTTATAACATTAAAAATCACAAATTTTTTCGTGCATCATATTCGTGAATTTACGATCATCCATTAGAAGAAATTTTCAATTCTTGTATAATCATGTAGGTTATAATCTATTGATAGCGGCATTATGATTGACCAAATCAACCACACAACACAATTAACAAGTGATTTGTGTTATAAATGAAGAATGGTCAATCAATTGTGTGGGACCATAAATATACCTATCATATTACCTGTCCAAGTTTGAACACTTATAAAGTTGTAATAATAATCCGTGTAAACACCTAAACCAAATGTTTATCATTATTGTTATATAAACCAAAAACAGGAATCCAAAACAAAAACAAAAGACAAATTATAAAAAAATAAATCCAAATAAATAGAAAGTCTATCACAATTGAAGAGTTAGAAAACAAGAAAAGAAAATGCCTTCCTCAGAAGTTTGTTTCAGTGGTTGTTGTTCTTCTCCATTTGGTAATCATATTTCTACGGAACATCCGAAAAGTTCGTCCTCCAAATCAACGGCAACCGAAAGTCGAGTTAGTCCTCAGTATGAATTCATTACTGCAACAACTTCATCTGTTCAACCAAATACTCAATTCACTAATCATGAGTCCCTTTCTTCGCTGTCTGAATCATTTTCCTACTTCAGGAAAGCATATCCGAACTTCTCAAAGACTACTCTTGCTGACACGATTCGTTTGCAGGAATACTGCCATCCCTCGGCTTCGAATCGTGTTTGTCTTGATTATATAGGCCATGGTCTTTTCTCTGCTTCTTGTAGAGATGCAGATCATGCCTCTGCATCGTCATCATCCGCCCCGCCTAATCGGTTTCAGGATTTGAGTGTTCCGGAACAACCCCTTTTTAATATAGCTTTCAAGAATGTTATTCTGAGTTCTCAGTTGCTGCATAGTGTTAAAGAATCGGAATTTGAACGCTCAATGAAGACGAGGATCACCAAGTTTATGAATCTCTGTGAGGATGACTATTCTATGGTTTTTACTGCCAATTTGACCTCTGCTTTTAAGCTTCTTGCAGATTCCTATCCATTTCAGACAAATCCCAACCTTGTTACAGTTTATGATTTCGAGAATGAGGCTGTTGAAGCAATGAACAAAAGCTCGAAAACGAAGGGGGGGCGAACAATGTCTGCTGAGTTCTCGTGGCCTAATTTGAGGATTCAATCAAGTAAGTTAAGGAAAATGATTGTCAGGAAACGAAAGAAAGACGGTAGGGGACTATTCGTGTTTCCATTACAATCCAGGATGACTGGGACAAGGTATTCTTATCTATGGATGAGCTTAGCAAGAGAAAATGGATGGCACATTTTGCTTGATGCAAGTGGATTAGGAGCTAAAGACATGGAGACATTAGGACTGTCTTTGTTTCAGCCTGATTTCATCATTTCCTCATTTTTCAAAGTTTTTGGGGAAAACCCATCTGGATTTAGCTGCCTCTTTGTCAAGAAATCATGCATATCTATATTGGATAAAACCTCAACAAACATGGGCATTGTTAGTCTTGTCCCGATTTCAAGTCCATTCGAAGATGTCTCATCAACTGACGAGGAGTTTCTGCGCCTGATGCAAAAAAGTATCACGGATCCAGGACCATCTTCTTTTACCAAGAAGGAAGAAGAGAGACATTTAAAGTCTTTCAATGAAATTCATCAATCCGATGAACCAATAGATGAAAAACTCATCAAATGTAGAGGGTTGGATCATGCAGATACATTAGGCCTAGTGCTGATAAGCAACAGGCAAAGGTATCTGATAAACTGGTTAATCAATGCATTAATGAGTCTGAAACATCCATACTCAGGAAATGAGCATCACTTGGTAAGAATCTATGGACTGAAAGTGAAGTTCGATCGAGGGCCAGCAGTTGCCTTTAGTGTCTATGATTGGAAAGGGGAAAAAGTTGATCCTTCACTTGTACAGAAGTTAGCTGATAGAAACAACATCTCTCTTGGATGTGGTTTTTTGCAGAACATTAATTTTTCAGACAATTATGAAGAGGACAAGAGAAGAGTCTTGGACATGAGAGGTAAGAAGGGAGATTCAGGAGGTTGTATAGGTATATCAGTGATCACAGCTTTTCTTGGTTTCTTGACAAATTTTGAAGACATGTATAGGCTTTGGGCTTTTGTTTCAAGATTTCTGGATGCAGATTATGTGGAGAAAGAGAGATGGAGATACAAGGCTCTTAACCAATCAACAGTTGAGTTGTAGACTTTGATTTATTCTTTTATTCATTTTTATATAAATTTTTATTTTCAGTTAAGAGAATATAAGAGTAGTATTTGAAGATGGTCACTGTTAAGAGTTTGTTGACTCTGTTATCATGTTAAGAGTCTACGAGATTCTACTCTAAAATTAATTAATGATAGAGAGAGTAGCCCGAAATCATATGCATTGACTCGGGAGAACATCAACTTCCGATATGATATGTATCTCAACAGTCACCATCTTATACTGTATGCTGAAGATTCTTTTGTTATTTTTACATTCATGTAAGATGTTGAAATGTGCTGACTTTTGCATAGTTGAGTGTTTGTATCAGTTTGAGTACACCATGAAACATTTACAATGAAAAAAATGGAAATAGAAGAAAGGGCAAATGGCACCACAAGTATATTAAAATTCCGACTTCGATCCCTCTAGTTTCCCTCTGACTGTTTCTATCACTGCACCAAACATCATAGCCGGGAAGGTTAAATTTTCTTGCATGAGTTTGAATGTGCCAGTTATATTGCTCCTATGACCGGGAAGGTTCCATAGCCGGGAAGAGGCTTTACCTTCCCTTTTCGATCAACTTAAACGGGATAGTTGAGCAGGTGACTTCTCATTTCAGTGACCTCATCAGCTGCAAATTGTTTCCAGTTCATCTCTGCTTCTGATCTTACTCTGTGTACGCATTGGAGGCTCTCTAGTCGCTCAAAACAGCTCTCAAGAAAACCAAGGTGTTCTGCCCAAAGAGACATCCTATATCCGTAAACCTGCATGCATAATTAAGAACCAAGAAAAGGTGATAATCAAAGGGAATGATTGAGTGTCAAATGTGGTTCATATTCATAATAGCAAGCTCTGACACTACCTGTCCATGGGGACTCCTCTGTTTGATAGGATGAAAATCTGATATCCCCACATTATTTGGAATCTCACGATTGCCTAAGCAGAAAAAGTTTAGGTAATCTTGTGGCTCGTAAGTCGAATCAAGTCCTACCTCCTCCAATGCTTTGTAAATCTCATCGTACATCATTTGCAATGTATTATACTGCCAAAAGAATGAAGAATCACTGTTAATCTGTGAATTATTGTCAGTCCCCAGACCATCTGACACACATCCCGCGATTTAACCTCCTCACGACACCCCAGGGCAGGGGGCGACGGAACCTTTAAAGTTGCGGTTCAACCTTTTTGAAACACCAAAAATGATATGAAATTACCTGCCAAAAGAGTATCCTTTGAGCAGGAGGATGAGTAGGAACCCCCTCCGGAACATTGGAACAACAATATATGCTGCAAATCGGTCATTTGCCCTGATCTTCTTAGCAATCTTCAAAGCAATCTCCATTGGTATCAAGTTATTTGCTCCTGTAGAATTTCCACTCTGCTCATCTTTATTTGATGTTTTCATTATCATATAAAAAAGAAAAATGTTTCAAGTGAGCATCATACTATAATTGTTGCGCTTACCTAAGTCCTTGTAATCGCTCCAATTGAATGATGATCCAAGGAAATACTGATTCTCTATGTAAATGAAATGCTGGGCAGCACGAATAGCCTTCACATATGCCGTATGTGTACTCATATCAATCAGGACATTTTTCCCACAAACTAAATTCTGTACAAGGTAGCACAAACAAAGAAAACAACTCTTATCAACTTTTTAGTACAAAGACATTGTCCAATACTGCACGATGTAACAAAATATATATTGAAAGACACCGACCATGCTTGTAGCCTGCTTTGGATCTTTTGGGAATCCTTTGACAGAGTTGGAATCGATTGAAAGAAAGACCTAGAATTATAGAGAAGTGAGATTATAAATTAGATAATCGTAGCAAGGGACATGTAATTTTATAATACCTGGACATGCCAAGCCTCTGGATGATCTTCCTGTGCACTAGCAGCTTCTTCTATTCCTAAAATATCTGGGATTCTATCACGGTTGAGTAAGCTATCCGACTGTGATGACTTTCTCTTACTAACCTTCGAAGCCTTCAACCAACGCTCTTCAAAGTTTATTAGGACATCATAGGCAGCTGGACCATCAATTCGACTGTGTAAATCATGCCATGGTTCACGAGGACAACCAGTTGCAGACCCCTGATTAGTTAGACTATGAGTAAAGAAGAATGTAATTACCGAATGCTAGCAAGATTATGTGTATACAAATAAGATAAGTTTGTTGAAGAAAACTCGGTAATATTTAGTACTCCGTAGCTCTTAAGCATGGCCATGCTAAACTAAAAATAAAAGGATTCTCACTCTAGTGCTTGAAAGAATAGTATGCTACACATTCTCAAAGGGGTCCGTCAGGATGACGCTGCGCCCTACCCCTATTACCCCACGAACACCCACTACTACAAAAAGTCACTTGGACTACCCCTGAAAACTCACTTAGACTACACCTTTGAGTGCAGAGAATAGAGGGGTCGGCCAAGTGGATTTCACTTGGACGACACTTCCGTGAGGTGTCGTCCAAGTACTCACTTGGACTACACTCATATGGGGGTAGTCCAAGTGAAAATATTTATTAATTTTTTTTTAAATATTATGATATTTCACCTGAATTATATATATATATATATTTTAGTTTTTTTTTTAATTTTTCTATATGAATATTTATACTTTATTAATTCATATAATGCTTAAGAATTATATATAAAAATTTAATAATAATTCGAAAATCATATATAATGAAACAAATTATATTTGTATCGGTTACAATATTTATTATTTCAATCGTTATTACAAAAACTACAAATAAAAACTAAAAAACTAAAATATCCTAGCTTATAATAAAATAAGTAACTTTACATTAAAATAATTTAAACACTACAAAATTACATAAAATATTAGGAAAAATTAACATCTTCTTCTCATCCACATCGATTCTTCATAATTTTTCACCTAATAGACAATAAAAATATCAATTAGAAAAACATGCAAAAGTAGCACTTTAGAAGGGTTCTCCAATTTTATTGTCTATTATAAAACATGCAAAAACTTACAGGGAGGGACATTACACACGCCCTTAGAATTCATTTACAAGGCATAATTTGGGCATCCTTTGACAGGATAGAATCCAACAAAGTTCTCTGCTTCCTACATACAAGACTGATGTTAGAAATGATGACTCACAATGAATAACCCATCCACTTAAATGGATATGTTTGATGCTTAAGCCACCTACGAATGATAAATTGTTTTCAGGTGGAAATATAAGCATGCCATCACATTACATTACACTAAGGTGCATGTAGGTTAGAAATATATATCTACCAGAATCGCAGACTTTGCCATGGCAACATATTTTCAACTCCACTATAGAAGGGTTCTTCAATCAAAAGGTCAATCTACAAGAAGCGAACAAATTTTTTATCATAAATCGAACAACTAAAATTACAAACAGAGATTAGTCAGAAGGAGAAAGGTATTTATTACTATGCAGGAAGACTATGCGCTTGAAGAAAGAGATCAGTCATCTGCATTTTGTTCTGCTTACCTTTCTCTGATTTGTACTAGACATGGACAACAGTAGGCATTTAATTATGTGTGGTCTACTTTGTCAAATTAATCTCGAATCATGCAAATCACGTGATACCTGTAACTATTTAAAGTCTTTCTCAACATAATAAACCAGAAGATGTAAATGTTTATCTCAAATGAGTAACTACATTATACAGGGGGAGGGAGGTCTACCGATGTGGTTACGGGTGAGTTTGAGTTTACCTTGACGATGTCACCAGGACCATGTAGAGTTTGAGAAACTTTTCCACTATATCGACTAGTTATTTCAATTGTTGCTTTGTCACTCTGCACTTCACAAAGTGGTTGGAATTCTTCAACTTGGTCCCCCTGCAAGCATAATTATACCAACTTCACAATTAGTTTACTCAGGTCCCCTTGTCAGTCGAAAATAATTTTTATGAATTACCTAATATTTCTACACCAAATCTAGCTCACAAAACAAATATGTTACATTATTATAGTAAAATTACAAGCCACGGGCTAACAGATCGAATAGATGCTTTATCACCAAACATATAAAGCCACATTAGTTAACTTCCAGAATTAGGTAAGACTGTCGCTATGCCTTATAGCCTTAGCGAGGACTTATAACTACGCCCAGAGCATTAATCGTGACTCGTGAGAATACCAATATCCTATTCAGATGTCAACTGAAGTTGCCCCAAAGGTAGACAGAGTCTTCAAACAGAACGGCTCGAGTGTAGAAGTTTACCCACCTCCTGCACAAACCATTGGAGAAGTTCACATTCTGCAATACCTTCTCCAATTTGTGCCAACTCCACATCTACTATTCCTTCAACAGGATGATCAACCAACGGTTCAGACGAAAACCGACGTTTTTGTACCCCATACCAAACATTCCTCTGTAAAACAACCGCGAATAATTAGACAACTTCTACAACACATGGAAATTATATAATTAACGCAGCTGAGTTTGTTACTAGAAGAAAAATGCATTCTATATCAAAATTAATTCACAATTACATTTGTCAAAATTTTGGACATAAATATGAATTCAGAGTTATAATACGCAAAATTTAATGAAGTGCATAACTTTAACTAGTTAAAATTTTATAAATGGAGCTTAATTATTAAATATCAAATGGCGGAGGAACCAAGAAAATAGTTATAATAAACAAATAGCTGACCTCAGATACTCTATATGAGGAAGCTCCGGCGAGAGAGATGCAAGCATGAGAAGGGAGCTTCAAAAACAACATCAACATGCCCCAAGGCCTGTGAAGAGATCGTTGGAATACCTGTAGTTCAGGAAGTGTAGGAGCTATGTGTTATGGCTGTACTGGGCAGAACCTAAGGAAGGAGCTAGGTTATGGCTTGGATGAAGTTTGGATGGGAGAGGGAAGAATTCTAGAGGAAGAAGAAGGAGGATCAGAGAAGATAGAGTATAGAAAATAGATTGACAAATTTATTAATTGACAAAATGTAACTACATTGCCTTATAAAGGCTGATTGTTGATTCAGAAATGTAAATACTGGAATTTGAAATTACATAAATAATAAATGGACAAAACAGATTTGTCTTGTTCTCTCAAGGTTGTTTCCTGGAATTAGCCACTTGTACTATTTGTCCTTGGCCTTGTCCTTTTGTTGGTGTGCTCCTGGGAGTGCTCCTGGGAGTGGTCTTGTACTGGTACATGACATTCCCCCCTCCTTACAGACTCCTTGACCCCAAGGAAAGCAGGGAACTTTTTCCATATGTAATGATAATCCTCCCATGTAGCCTCAGATGGGGAGGAATGGTTCCACTGGATCAACAGCTGATAGACATATAAGCTTCCTCTTTTGATTGTCCACTTCTTTAAGATTGCCAGAGGTGCTATAGGAAAAGATCCATTAGGCAGAATTGGGGGCAACTCAGGCATAGGTGCTGTTTTCCTTTTGATGTGTGATTTTAGCAAGGAAACATGGAACACAGGGTGTATCTTTGAATCCTCTGGCAGTTCTAGTTTATAAGCAACCTTGCCAATCTTTTCCAGAATCTTGAATGGACCATAGAACTTAGCAGCTAACTTCAAATGCCTCCTTAATGATATTGAATTCTGTCTATAAGGCTGCAATTTGAGATACACCATATCACCTACAACAAATGATCTTTCTGACCTTTTCATATCAGCAAACTTTTTCATTCTGCCTTGAGTTTGCTTTAAGTTTTCTTTGATCATTTCAGACATATGTTTCCTGTCCTCTAAGAAATCCTTTGCATCTGATTGAGCCCCCTTAAGGGAAGTTGATACAGACAGTGATGGAGCTTTGTAACCATAAAGTGCCTCAAAGGGGGTCATCTTAATGCTTGAATGATGACTGGTGTTGTACCAGAATTCAGCCAATGCTAACCATTTGTTCCAATCATGTGGTCTATCACTACACATACACCTCAGATAGTTTTCTAGACATTGGTTGACTCTTTCAGTCTGTCCATCTGTTTGAGGATGATATGCTGTGCTGTGTTGTAACTTTGTGCCCAGTTTAGTAAACAACTCAGTCCAAAAGGCACTTAAAAATAACTTATCTCTGTCAGACACAATATGAGTAGGCAACCCATGTAGTTTATACACATTATCCATAAAAGATTGAGCAACTATCTGAGCATTATAAGGGTGGGATAATGGCAAGAAATGAGCATACTTAGTATACCTGTCAACTATAACCAATATGCTATTTCTGTTCTGTGATTTTGGGAGGCCATCAATAAAGTCCATTGAGATTTCCCTCCATGCTGATTCAGGTATCTGCAGAGGCTGCAATAAGCCAGGATAATGGACTTTTTCATGCTTATTTTTCTGGCAGATGTTACATGAATTGACAAATTCATTCACATCTCTCTTCAGGCCCTTCCAGTAGAACAAGTTTTTGACTCTAGCATATGTAGCTATTACACCTGAGTGCCCTCCAACTGCTGAGTCATGTAAGGAGGACATGATCTTTTGCCTTAAATGTAGATCATTCCCTATGACAATCCTGCCCTGGTGCCTTAATACTCCCTCCTTATAGGTGTATGGTGCAAACTCATCAGGTTTGATCAGCAGTCCAGCTAGGATATGTTGGATATCATTGTCCTTGCTATAAGTTCATGCCACTTCTGTCATCCAGGCAGGCTGCACAATTGAAATTGTTGATAAGTGAGCTTCAGGATGTTCCCTTCTAGATAAGGCATCAGCCACCAGGTTGTCTATGCCCTTTTTATACTCAATTGAGTAATCCAACCCCAGTAGTTTTGCTACAGCCTTCTGCTGTAAATAGGTAGTCACTTTCTGCTCCAAAAGGTGCTTCAATGATTGCTGATCAGTTCTGATCACAAATTTGCCTGACATCAAATAGTGTTTCCATTTAGTTATTGCCAGAATGATTGCAAGGAGCTCCTTCTCATATACTGATAGGCCTGTTTGTAGTGAGTTCCAGGCTTTGCTGATGAATGATAAAGGTCTTTGATCCTGCATTAAAACTGCACCATAACCTTGAGCAGAAGCATCAGTCTCCACAATAAAAGGAATTTTAAAATCAGGAAGTGATAAAACAGGGGTTGAACTCATTGTTTGCTTTAATGCTTCAAATGCTGTAGTAGCCTGTTCTGACCATATGAAGGCATCCTTTTTAAGCAAACTAGTGAGAGGCTTTGCTAGGATTGCATAGTTTCTTACAAATTTCCTATAGTATCCTGTCAATCCTAGGAAACCTCTAAGGGACTTTAAACTGTTAGGTCTTGGCCAAGATATCATGGCTTCAATCTTGCTAGGGTCAGCTTGGACACCCTTAGCTGAGATTGTATGACCTAAGTATTCAATATATGATTGTCCAAATGCACACTTATTAGGCTTAGCAAACAGCTTGTTTCTCCTCAGTTCAGTCAGAATTATTTTCAAATGAGTGTAGTGACTCTCTATGTCTTTACTATAGACTAATATATCATCAAAGAATACTAGTACAAACTTCCTTAGATAAGCACTAAAAATGTGATTCATTATTGACTGAAAAGTTGCAGGAGCATTGGACAATCCAAATGGCATCACTACAAATTCATAATGCCCTTGATGAGTTTTGAATGCAGTTTTTGAAATGTCATCAGGGTGCATTCTGATTTGATAGTAGCCTGACCTCAAATCAAGTTTTGAAAAGACAGAAGCATTGTGTAGTTCATCAAGTAGATCATCTACTAAAGGAATAGGAAAATCATGTTTAACAGTCAAGTCATTCAAGAATCTATAGTCTACACAAAATCTCCAAGATCCATCCTTCTTTTTTACTAGAATAACAGGTGAAGCAAATGCAGAATTGGATGGCTGAATGAATCCAGAAGCAAGTAACTCATTGACAATATTTTCAATTTCCTGCTTCTGTAAGTGAGAATGTCTATAGGGAGGAAATTTCCTAGGCTGGGAGTTTGGCTTAAGGACTATGGTGTGGTCTGTGTTTCTAGGGGGAGGCAGCTGTGTTGGAAGGCTGAATATATCCTGGAATTGAGCCAGTAATGGTGTGAGTTTAGGGCTGGCAGAGGTGGGAATGGGAAAGGCATACTTGATGTCAGTATGTTGGATTGAAAATAGTTGAGCAATTGAGGAAGATGTGGGGTTGTTCATCCACTTTGCCAACTTTTTAGCTCCAATAGGCTGAAGTTCATTAGTTGATGTAGCAGCTTGAAGTGTGATCTTGTTGTTCAGGTAGGTCAGTGTTAGCTGCATCTTGTTGAAATCCAGTTGAATTGGGCTATATTTGTTGAGCCAATCAACTCCAATGACCATCTCACATCCTCCTAGATTCAAGATTCTGACATTTGCCTGGAAGGTATGTCCCTGGATTTTCCAGGTGAAATCAGGGCACATCAATGAGCTGCATAACTTTTCCCCATTGGCTACATTCACAGTGAGTGGCTGGACTTCTATTAGTGGTAGATGTAGGTGTTTGGCAGTATCCTCATCCAGGAAGGTGTGTGTACTTCCTGTGTCCACTAATATATTGACACTGTTTTTGCCATTAGTGCCTAGCAGCCTAAATGTGGATAACTTATTTGGACCAGATAGTGCATGTATTGAAACCTCAGCCTCCTCATTTGTCTCCTCAGGTTGAATTTCAGTGACTTCTTCCTGAACATCTTCACTAACTGCCCAGGTTTCTTCTTCATCAGACATTAGCATATAGATGGTCCTCTGTTTGCATTTGTGACCAGGTGTGAAAATCTCATCACAATTATAGCAAAGGTTTCTGTCTCTCCTAGCTTGCATTTGAGCAGCTGTGAGCATCTTTCTGGGTGGTGCTAATTGACTTACAGAGTTGGCTTGGAAGGGTTGGGTGGACTGGGTGGTTTGTGTGTTTGGGAATATGTTGGTAGGCTTTTGGTGTTGTTGGTGCTGGGATTTGAAAGGCTTGAAGGTTGTTGGTCTGAGCTTGGAGGATAAGGTGGCTAGGTGTTTTTCACAATTTCTGGCTAGTTCAAATGCTTGGGGAAGTGTTACAGGGTTAAACATCTTGATGCTATCCTGTATTTCCTCTTTTAGACCACTAAGGAAACTGCTAATCCAATAAAGCTCATCATAATATCTTCCTAACGTGATCATTAAGCCCTGCATTTCTTCAAACTGTTCAATGTATGCAGAGACAGAGGAGGATTGAGCTAATTTATTGAAATCAACAATGATGCTTGCAG
Source organism: Echium plantagineum (assembly GCA_003412495.2). Taxonomy (NCBI): domain Eukaryota; kingdom Viridiplantae; phylum Streptophyta; class Magnoliopsida; order Boraginales; family Boraginaceae; genus Echium; species Echium plantagineum. The sequence goes on from CM016564.1 coordinate 28,565,024, forward strand.
GCTTAAGTTCATCAAACCTATCAGCTAGGGCACATGTAAACTCAAACCATGTTGCCCTAGGAAACTGCTTTAAATAAGCATCCAGCCAAACATCAGCTCTATTGTCAAAATGCATTCCAGCTAAGTTAATATACTGGTTTTCTGGAATGTTGTTAAAGCTGAAATACCTGATACATTTCCTTAACCATGACCTACCATTTGTGCCATCAAATCTAGGAAATTGAATCTTGGGTGCAAAAGGTGCTCCAAGATTGTTGGAAGCATCAGTCCTCTGTTGAAAGTGTGGTACTGATGAAGATTCAGCTTGGTAGGGGTTGTGTTGTTGTGGTCGAGGGGTGGCTAGAAGTGGTGGTCTCTGGTTTGGAGGAGGTTCAGGTATCTGTATAGGTGGTGGAGGCTGTTGAGGGTGGTTTGAAGGGGTGGTTTCCATGGGTCTTTTCTCAGGGTTTTGTTGGATGTAGCTAGAAGGTTGTGAAGTGTTGGGGGTTTGTTGGTTCTGTACCATAGTTTGTAGGGTTTGGAATATTGCTTGCTGCATTTTATCAGAGTTACTTTGGTTTTCAGTAAGAGTTTTGATGTTGTCAGCCATGGAATTCATTTGGTTATCTCTTATAATGTTTGTATCTTGGATGTTTTGGAGCTGGGCTTGAAGAAGTTGAATGTCATCAAGCAGTGGCTGTGTGTTTTTAGGGTTGTTTGGGGCCATTGTTGCAGGTTTAGAAAGATTGTGTAGTGTTGCAGGGTGGTGTGTGGGAGGTTGCAGGAAGGAAGGGCTGATACCAAGTGTTATGGCTCTACTGGGCAGAACCTAAGGAAGGAGCTAGGCTATGGCTTGGAGGAAGTTTGGATGGGAGAGGGAAGAATTCTAGAGGAAGAAGAAGGAGGATCAGAGAAGATAGAGTATAGAAAATAGATTGACAAATTCATTAATTGACAAAATGTAACTACATTGCCTTATAAAGGCTGATTGTTGATTCAGAAATGTAAATACTGGAATTTGAAATTACATAAATGATAAATGGACAAAACAGATTTGTCTTGTTCTCTCAAGGTTGTTTCCTGGAATTAGCCACTTGTACTATTTGTCCTTGGCCTTGTCCTTTTGTTGGTGTGCTCCTGGGAGTGCTCCTGGGAGTGGTCTTGTACTGGTACATGACACTATGTTCACCAAAACAAGCTTGGCAGCTTCAAAAATTCCAGCTCGTAAGCCATGGCTGCAGTATGCTCAACAATTATTACACCTGATTTCTGGAAGATAAAGGTCCAAGCATACACACATAGAAAATAATTTACCTAGAAAAACTGTCCCCAGATTGCTGGAATTGAACCCCTGTACAAACCTCGAACTCCAAGTTGAGGAACTTTTGATATGATTTCTAGAAACGAAAGTGTTGATCCTTGTAGATCCACAATATACCAAAAAACACGAAACAAATCAACAATTAACCATTAATTATTGTAAATCTACTTCACCAGATGCAAATTACTGAAGATCCACAATGAAGTTCAAATCTTTTAGGTTACATCTAAGGCATCGTAGGTTGACAAAACAAAAAACAATTATAATTTTGTTCTTTATTTAACAAAATTTGGAACACTTCATCACCAAAATCATCTTTTCTTAAATCTAAGGAACTCATTACATCTAAATTTCAGCTCTGACAAAAACACTTCCCCAAAAATAAAGTCTTATACCAATACATAATCCAATTACAATTTAATGTAAAATTCAACAATTTAGTCACCAAACAGTCAGATCCAAATCATAAACACTAATATCATGATTATAGCAAAATATTAATAATCGACCCACATAAAAAATTCAATAAATTAGAGTAACCTAAACCGTAAGATCCAAATCATAAACATGAATTAAAAAATAAAACCCCCAAAAAAAATCAAAAGTGAAATCAAAAATTAAAAATTAAATCAAAAATTAAAAAAGCACTTACTTGAACAATTGAACAATGTAGGAGGAGGAGGAGGATGAAGGAGGGGGAGCGAAGGAGGAGGATGAAGAGTCGCTGCTCAATTTTCTGTTTTGGCTAGCGTGTCGGTTCTGCTAGCTAGCTTGGTTCCCTGTATATGGGTTTTGGGGGGCTTTTCATCATTCTTCATAAACCTTAGCATTCCAAGAAATACTCAGTCTCCAATCTCCATAGACAAGCAAAAACAATGAAAGCTTGCCGCCTCTACCACTGCCGGAATCCTCAAAGAACCGCCACAAATAGCGGAGGTCTTCTTCAGTCTTCGTGGTCAACCTCACAGCTCCGTTTTGCCTGCTTTGCCGGCGTCGATGTAAAAGCTGGAAATGTTATTCAAAGGAAAGGTTAGCTTTTAAGTTTTAACATCTTGGGCGACACCTCCGTGTGGTGTCGTCCAAGTGCTTTTAAATTTCTTTTTCTTTTTTTAATTTAAACAGCTTGGACGACACTCCCGTGTGGTGTCGTCCAAGTGAAAAATGCTTTTTTTTTTAATTTTTTTTTTAAAATCACTTAGACTACACCAATAGGTGTCGGCTAAGTGTTCACTTGGACGACACCACGCGGGAGTGTCGTCCAAGTGCCACTTGGACTACCCCTTTTGTGAAGTGTAGTCCAAGTGGGTGTAGTCCAAGTGACTTTTTGTAGTAGTGACCTCTAATACCACCCACTCTGACGGTTGCTCCAAAACGAATCGCCTTATTCACCACATCATCCACCGAGTAAGTCTCGATAGACATAATACACTCACTTCCGACACCATCTATCAACCTGGTCAACAAACCATTCGAAATTGTTGATGAGATAGAGTATAAGTAAAAAAGAAAGAACAACTTACGTAGCATGTGGCTCATTAGTGGTATAATCTGTAGTGAGTATTTTTAAGCCTCTAATGTTGAGTTTGATTAGAGTTGAATAAAACAAGTGGAGTTTCAGCAGCCATTTTCTAGAGAGATAAAAGGAGGGGGTGGTTTTGGTGTGATGAGAGATAAGTAATTTTTGAGGTAATTATGAAATGAGTAGTGGATATTTGTTTTCATGCAAGGGTGAGTGTACTGTGTACATAAATAGCCGGACATGCTAATAATGCTATAGCCTATACAATATTGTTTCATTTTTTCAAAAAAAAAAACACTAATTCATAAACTATTTAGACTATTTAGTACTCCCTCCATCCCAAATTGATTGTCTTATTTTGACTTACACGGTTTTCGAAATAGCAAATATCTCTAGTTTTACAAGCGTAAAATTATAAAAAGATGATAGTTCAAAAGTATACATTGAGACGCATCTAACAATATCCAATATTACCATATTATCTCGGGCAAATGACATCAAAGATCACTGACATTATCTAATATTTTCAGTTCGATCACCCTCATTTAAAAGTGCCTATATTGGATCACTTAACTGAATTTTTTTGGTCAAATTTAGTAACTGGGCCGTTTTAAAAGATTTTGGGTGCATTTTGTAAGTTTTTAGCAAGGGTAATTTTGTCTGTTCATATTTATAGACATTTTTTTAAACTTTTTTAAAATTTTTTTAATTTTTGTTTTTGCTTTTTTTTTTATATATAATTTTTTTCTTTTTCTTAGAAAAATAAAATTTTAAAAAAAAGTTAAAAATTAAAAAAAAAAGTTAAATTTTTTTTAAAAAAAGTTAAAATTTTTTTTAAAAAAAGTTTAAAAAACGAGGATTAAATGTCTATAAATTTGAAGGGACAAAATTACCCTTGCTAAAAACTTACAAAATGCACCCAAAATCTTTTACAACGGCCCAGTTACTAAATTTAACCAAAAAAATTCAGTTCAGTGATCCAATATAGGCACTTTTAAATGAGGATGATCGAATTGGAAATATTAGATAATGTCAGTGATCTATGATGCCATTTGCCCTATTATCTCTTATCGACTAATAATAATTAATGATAAATATTTTCATAATTACAAAAAAATTAGATCATTAACCTAGCATTATCCACCGATTTGAGGGTGAACGATTTGAGGGTGAATGAAGGAGAATGTGTTAACGTACATTAACCTAAATTCACCGACATTAACTTTCAAAAAAAAATAAAAATCGGTTCCAAACAATGTGAATAATAAATTCCACATAGATTCACCTAGGTTCACCCCAATCCAAACGAATCATAAGAGTCTACGAAATTCTTCTATTTAAATCAGTTATCAACAAAGTCCAAAATTTTATATATTGACTTGGGAGAACATCAACTATGATATGGATCAATATTTCTCAATAATCACCCTATATGATATGTATCTCAACAGTCACCCTCTTATACAATATGCTGAAGATTCTTTTGTTATTTTTACTTTCATGTAAGATTTTGAAATGTGTTGATTTTTGCCTACTTGAGGGTTTGTGTCAGTTTCAGTAAGCGATGGAACATTTAAAGTGAAAAATATCGAAACAGGACAAATGGCACCACACGTATATTAAAATTTCGACTTCGATCACTCTAGTTTCACTTCCATTGTTTTTATCACTGCACAAAACATCCATGAATCATGAATGATCAAACTCGAAATTCGAATTTATTGCATAACAAAGTAGCAGAAGAAGAAGAAGAAACAAAACACAAACAACAACAGAATTGATCTGTTTATTCTCTAGATTTCAACTTCACAAGAAACCAGTAATTCATTTAAGCTCGTCTTTAGTTTGAGATGAAGAAAGCTCCCCTGTTTTCTCCCCACCCTCAATGCTAACAACTCTGGGACCCTTAATCGTATCACCCGACAACTTGGCGATCGATATTGCAAGAACACCATCTTCAAGCTTAGCCTGGACAGAATCAAGATCAACGTTGTCCGGAAGGCGAAAACGCCTCCAGAATTTCCCATAAGATCTTTCAACACAATGCCAATGATCCCCTTTCTTCTGCTCCTCCTCCTTCTTCCTCTCCCCACTCACTCGCAACACCCGATTTTCCTCCACCTCGATCTTCAGCTCATCTTTCTTCAATCCAGGCACGTCGATCATGATCATATGCGATTCAGGGGTCTCTTTCCAGTCCACTCTTGCTGGAGACAATGACGTGGCTACGTCTTTTTCGAGCGATAATGGAAGCTGTTCAAGAACCCTGAATGGATCCATGAACCTGTCTGAGAAAATGTCTGGAATAAGAGCTCTTGGAGTATCCATGAATGGAAGCAATGAGTACCCTTTCGTAGGAATCAAGAATACCCCAAAACATAGCAGAAATGCTACTAGAATTGAAGCAGAAAGTCTCATTTTCTTGAATTTATTTGGTTCTGAGTAGCTAGTATTTTAAAGTGACTTTTGTGATGAGAATGTTGAGGAGGTAGATTGAATTTATAGATGATGCTAAAGCCTAAAGGGGGAGGGAAGAAATCTTGGATGTTCTAGAGCTCATCATCAACTCTCAAGATTTTGAAAGAACACTCCAGTCCCCAGGGGGTAAAAAGTAAGATGAGGAGGATATTCCAGAGAATTCATTAGGCTTCCTTTCTTGATATGGAACTAACAGAACACCCCAGAAATTACCCACAAATATTATGTTGAGTAACAACTAAATAATACATGACGTTCAATAGTCTAGTGGCATTTTATCTAAGTTGAATCTTTTCAATCAGAACGTGAATTTATGTATTCGTTATTTATAATGCTATTGTACTCATTCTGTCGTAGACTCAGTAGCTAATTTACAAAAGATCAAAATAAATGATAGGTTAGTATGTTTGAGAATTTTAATGCCACCCTCTTGTAGTTGTAGAGCTTAAAAAAGATCAAGAGATTCGGCGATGAAAATATTAAAATTTATCGTATAGTTATGAATAACTTTAGGATAAATAGTACCAAGAATCATTCATATTTGTTTAAAATTGTAGTTCGATCACCTTAGTTTATCCTCTATAAAGAACACTGGTGGTGTAAGAATGCATAAGTTACAGTAGGATGATCGAACTAAAATTTTCAGAAAGGTGAATGATTTTTGGTATATATTTAAGATACGTTCGTGCATGACACAATTTTTTTCCTTTTTTATCATTAGCATATAGGTCATATGATTGTTCGTTGTATATGTCCAAAAATCATATCACGGAATCGTTGAAAAATGAACACGATGAACGATCATACCACCAATTCGGTAACACGCAAATGGTAATCCTACCTATTGAGTAGAAAGATATTAAGAATTTCAAATTGCTAAGAGTATGAAATATTTGATAAAAGACAACAGTTTTACTTTCTGTTTGGTTTGAGGCCAGACAATTATGAGCACTGAAGATTTCAAATGCAAAAGAAATGGCAACCAAAATTATAGGATGACATACATTCTTTCATTCAATAACTCCCTACCCTCATTTTCATTATTAACTATGGATCATTTCCATGTTTGCGTGGAAAATGTATCCTTGACAATATGGTATAATATTACAGTAACAGAAACTGCTAAAAGGGGTGTTAAGTCGGTACCACTGAGCCACCGAGCGTTTCTCATGATATAGAAGCGTGTGATCAAATGGTTAAATTTTCTTGAATGGCAATGAATGTGCCAGTTATATTGCCTCCTATGTCCGGGAAGGTTTCACAGCCGGGAAGAGGCTTTACCTTTCCTTTCTGATCAACTTGAACGGGATACTTGAGCAGGTGACTCGTCATTTCAGTGACCTCATCAGCTGCAAATTGTTTCCAGTTCATCTCTGCTACTGATCTTACTCTGTGTACACACTCGAGGCTCTCTGGTCGCTCAAAACAGCTCTCAAGAAAACCGAGGTGTTCTGCCCAAAGAGACATCCTATATCCGTAAACCTGCTTGCACATAAGAACCAAGAAAGTTATGAGTATGACATATTACATAAAAGCTAAAGCTCATACCACCAAGGAAATTATGTGGATGTCGATTAGGGTCAACACAAACCCACTCTCTGTCTGAGACAAAAAGAACTCAGTGATAATTAACCACAACCTCCTTGCTAATGCCAAATTTTGACAACTTTAGACAATGGTCCACATCAAAATAGAAGATTACTAGCATAGAGACAAAAATACTGATCTCAATAAATTAATAAACACAACCGATCAGCTGTTGAACGATATCTGAACCATTCCAGATGTTACGGCACTACTAATACGCCCTTACTAATACGTAGTAGTATTATATATTTAAAAGTTAAGCAGATGCTAATTTGTTTAGCAACTTGTTTTATCATGCCCTATCAGTTTACTACAACATATCCAATACTCCATTTGCTGATCATAATTGTTCACCCCAGAAAAGACAAACAACAAAAGATAGAAAATTATTCAACACAATTGTTGGCCGTCTGTTAATTATACCTCCTTCACCTTTTAATTATCAGATATTGATTTTCCGTAATGCTGATGAATGTAGTGAGCTATTATTAGTCTTAAGAATACAGTTTTGGGAGTTCTACAGAGAGAAAAGGTGATAATCGAAAGGGAATGATTGAGTGTCAAATGTGGTTCATATGCATAATAGCAAGCTATGAAACTACCTGTCCATGGGGACTACTCTGTTTGCTTGCCCAAGTATGATGTGGTTGATAAGCTCCCATTGCAATTTCAGTGTCTCTAGTGCCTTCCAGGGACCGTTGATTGATGTTTGCGGAACCTAATATAACAAACTCATCATCTGCAATCATACCCTTTGAGTGTACATATATCATGAAGCGTCCGCTTTTCCGAGAGCGGGCCTGAGTACAGGAAATGATGCCAGATTAATATATTAATTTATTTTTAAAAAATCGTAAATCTTGGATGACACTTCAATCAATGAAAAATGACTATAAAAAAGCAGTACCTGAGGTGTGTTAGCATTAGAATCTGATGTCCCCACATTATTTGGAATCTCACGATTGCCTAAGCAGAAAAAGTTCAGGTAATCTTGTGGCTCGTAAGTCGAATCAAGTCCTACGTCCATCAATGCTTTGTAAATTACATCGTACATCATTTGCATTGTATTATTCTGCCAAAAGAATGAAGTATCACTGTTAACGTTACATGCCAGGTAATTAAACTACCATTGCATTTATTTCTCAGCAAACTATTTCTTCAATTCAAATTCGGTTTTCTAGATTCTAGGTTATTTATTGTACTGCATCTTTGCTTGTATAGTCATGCTACTGCAAATTTTGATACTTGAGAAAGGGTTTGTATAGCCATCATGCATCAGTTTTTCGCCCTTGCGAAGGTAAGGGGTGTTAGCCGTCCATCAACTAACAAAAAGTTAAACTGAAAGCAATTATAAGTACCGAAATAACAGAAATGCCTTCATGACTAAAATATCAAATGGCTAAAAGGAGCGGTTGCAGATCTTGACATTCTTAATCTGTAAAGTATTGTTAGCATTGAGACTATGTCGATTGTCAGAATGAGAATTAGAATTAGTGTCGATAATCTATGTCATCCAATACACTTCAATCTTCATGGAAGTACACCTACTCAACAAATTCAGTTTTATTGAAACCAAACAATAAAAAAATTCAGTTCTTATACCCATCACTTATCCGATTTATCAATATGTAGCCAAAATTTCTGGTTTAGAAAGTGTTGAATTACATATTTAGATATAAAAGATGTTAAAACTGATAACTAGCCAAACAACTCTATGTAAACCACAAGATGTCAAACATATGCATGGTCAAAATATTTGCCTCACATAACAAGGAACACCAAAAATGATATGAAAGTTGAAAACACCTGCCAAAAGAGTATCCTTTGAGTAGGACCACTAGTAGGAACCCCCTCCGGCCACATTGGAACAACAATATATGCTGCAAATCGCTCATTCGCCCGGATCTTATTAGCAATCTTCAAAGCAATCTCCATTGGTATCAAGTTATTTGCTCCTGTAAATTATTCCACTCTCCTCATCTTTATTTAATATTGTCATTATCATATAAAAAAAGAAAAAAAAATAGAGAAACTCTTTGCCTGCCTGAGATCAACACTCTTCAATATTGGAAAGAAAAATGTTTCCAGTGAGCATCATAGTAAAATTGTTGCGCTTACCTAAGTCCCTGTAATGGTTCCAATTGAATGATGATCCAAGGAAATACTGATTCTCTACGTAAATGAAATGCTGGGCAGCACGAATAGCCTTCACATATGCCGTATGTATACTCATATCAATCAGGACGTTCTTCCCACAAACCAAATTCTGTACAAGGAAAAAAATCTTATTAACTTATAAGTACAAAGACATTGTCCAATACTGCACTATGTAACAAAATATATATTGAAAGACACTGACCATGCTTGTAGCCTGCTTTGGATCTTTTGGGAATCCTTTGACAGAGTTGGAATCGATTGAACGAAAGACCTAAAATTATAGAGAAGTGAGATTATAAATTAGATAATCGTAGAAAGGGACATGTAATCTTTTAATACCTGGACATGCCAAGCCTCTGGATGATCTTCCTGTACACTAGCAGCTTCTTCTACTCCTAAAATATCTGGGATTCTATCACGTTTGAGTAAGGTATCCGGCTGTGATGACTTTATCTTACTAACCTTCGAAGCCTTCAACCAACGCTCTTCAAAGTTTGTTAGGACATCATAGGCAGCTGGACCATCAATTCGACTGTGTAAATCATGCCATGGTTCACGAGGACAACCAGTTGCAGACCCCTGATTAGTTAGACTATGAGTAAAGAAGAATGTAATTCCTGAATGCTAGCAAGATTATGTGTATCAAAATAAGCTTAAGCTTGTTGACGAAAAATCCGTAATATTTATTACTCTGTAGCTCTTGAGCATGGCCATGCTAAACTAAAAATAAAAGGTTCCTCACTCTAGTGCTTGAAAGAAGAGTATGCTACTAAAGTCAAAAAAAGAAACATGTAAACAATGTGTGACTGGCTGCTTAGCATCACAAACTAGAGAAAGAGTTTTAATTACTGTGTAATTAGGGTTATGATAATCATCCTTATGAACTGTTTCCAGCGTGCTAAAGAGATTGTGTTTTGGAGTGTCATATCTTCCCCTGCACAAATCAAGTCCTCCAACGAATGCTACAATTTTCCTCCTGTAATTTCCTGCATCAGCATCTACTATGACAGTCTTTTGATGATGAGTGTAGATCGTCCCCACCTCCTGAAGACAAAGAAAAAATGGAGAAGTTCAAATAATTCTTATCTTGCAAATAGATCAGAAAAAGCAGCTGGGATGGATATGGTAATTGCACACGGTTAAACTTGTGACTTCAGTATTTATACTTCACAGTGGCATCAACAATGAGTTTTAGGCCTTACAACTTATGAGAAAGATATTTTGACTTCAGTATATATACTTTTTGTTGAGAACTAGAAGACTGACTAAGGGATGCAGGAAGCAAAAATAGTTAATTAGGTTGGTTAAAAAATTAAAACTCTCTTAGACACATCATATATCTGAGATTCAAGCAGTTACAACTAAGTTTATTGATATATTCGAGCATTAAGATATTGCTGGGATTTCATGTTCTATACAATTAAAGCATTATAAAGACCTAACAGACTTTGGTATGTAGTATCTACCAACACCTAATCACCTAGTCTCATCTGTTTGCCGTTGGTGGCCAGCATTCCTTGTGTGGAAAAAAACATTTGTCACACAATTTGGAAACTTAGTGATTGACATGTGTGCATCAGGAGTTGCAAATATTACGAAATGAAATACTTTCACATGTAGTACACTGTTCTTGCTAAACAGAACAGATAATTATGATGATTGGAAGTAATTTTGTCAAGAAGCTCAGTTAAATTTCACAGAAAAGGCATTACAATCAAACCTGTTGCTTGACCCAGCTATTTTTTTTCCCTGCAGCGCGGGGATTTAGTATCACTTGTACTGAAGAATGTTTGAAGAATCGTCGAGTTTCCTCATCACTAGTTCCCATGATTCCATCCTTCAGAGAGGGTATGGTAAATATACATTTAGTACGATATATGCAATAGCCTACAGTAAGCAGGGGTGGATTCAGGAAAAACGTTTGCCACCCCAATCAGTTGTGGAACAATTTTTTTTCCAAGATATCGAAGAGTAAGTATTAAATGACCTATAAATTTTTAGAGGTGCAAAACTAGAAACTTGAGAAAAATATATGGGTACTATTTGAGCTTTCTGCCTACTTAACTCAATCAGAAAAGTTGGTTAACATTAATGTCAAAAACTGATAATTTGACTGCGAAAAGAGATGTAGCCGTATAAGAAACAACTTGATAATCTGAATAATAAATAAAAGAAAAGATAAATCCCCAAGGTTGGTTTCTTACAGATTTGTAACCAAGGAGACTTTTAGAAGTAGGATCATCCCAAATTAGGAGCAGCACCCTCACACCTTCCTGGGACTTGTTTTTCAGAAGCTGCCCCAAAGTAATACTAGTGCTACCTTCATCACGAACAAGTGTAACTAAATGGTAAACAGACCAACCAGTAATGTAAATCATTTTACGAGCCTCGCATATAGCATCATATATATCATGCCAGCACTGCCCATGGCAATACGGCATACCACTATCAAGGTATATATCTGGCAAACAACCACTTGGTACATGAGCATCTTGATAGAGGGTAACCTGTCCCCCCCTCCTGAGGGGAAAATAGGTACTAGGTACCCCTTCAAGCCCCACCCCATCATGATAAAGAGGCACTTGCTCCATTGGGATATACTGAATCGATAAACTCAAAACCGCGCCTTTTTTACATGGCTTTCCACTCGAATTAAGGATTGGGAAGGTACCCTCAACTTTCCCACCCGAATATATTTGTTCTACAGGGATACCTACAGCCCCAATTATCTCAGATCCTACAATGTCATCATCTTTAACCACAAAATGAACCTCTGCAGCATAATGCGCCACAGGAACATAAAAATGTTGCATCCAAACAGGATTCTCGGTATCCTGCATCACAAAAGTCCTTCCAACGACTGCAGTAGTCACAGATATCGCAACATACGAATCACTTGTATTCTTACCATCCTTCTTACCCCAATTAAACATCTCCCCCAACCTCTTGTTAACTAAGTCCATGTTTGGCAAATTATTGGCACTCTTCACCCAAATATCTAAATTCCCATGTAACAGAAACACCCTAAGGGACCCACTATTTGTCTTAAATGGAACAATTTCTACACCTTGCCCATGTTGTGAACCACCCATAGAGCCACTGTAAACCAATTCAGCCATTATGCCACCTTAACCTCCTAAACAATTATTTTTCCTCTAAAAATTCACCTAGATATTTAAGGTAACTAATGGATATTCTACACTAAGCTAACATATTGCTTTCATTAATGGATCAAGATTGGAAAGCTCTTGAATCTGCTTTTAATGAATAATTAATGCATCAAAATCATTGTCCTATAAAATCTGCAAAGTGCATGGTCAACATGAAAAGTAAAACAGATCTTAATAAGAAAATGCACAATGTAGAGCTTAATGATCTCAAGAAAATGCTAACTTTCAAGGGAAAATGAGGACAACCCAGGTGAGAAATATGGATCAAATGATCTAATAAAAAAAAAATTATGCAGTACCAACAAAATGGAGATGGGATAGATCATAGGAGGAAGAAAATAAGACAATGATGACTTGAAAAATGACAATTTTGACAATATCTTTCATTTATTCAAGGCTACAAAAATGATCTTTTGTAAATTAGAAAAAGAGAGTATGAATATAATAGTATTAGAGATAATATATATATACTTCGGGCACATGTCAAGTGGTAAAGAGAGTTTGGGTGAGTATTGTCTCTTCTACACCGCGTGGGTTCGAGTCTCTTATGAGACAAAATCTGTTGTTGTAAACGGGCAACCTCAAGTCCCCTGAACTTCTGACGCACATCTCGCAATTTACCTCGTCGCGACTTTCCAGGTTAGGGCGTTTTCCGTTCAATCTTTTTCTAAAAAGAGCTTGGGTGAGTATTGCCTCGTTGCGATTCAACTTTTTGTTAAGAGATAACGAATATGGAAATTGTAAGTAATAATGTTAGACCGTTAAAATAAATGCTAATTATACTCAATTAATTTGAAATATGAGACAAACTCAACACTTCAATGAATGCCACTAGGCTATTCAGAGATGACCTCAACTTAGTTATTATGTCCACATCAAAAAGTGTCGAATAGTGTCTTTTAAAGAGTTAAAGTACCATTTTACCCCTGATGCTCTCTATGTGTAAGTGTGATGTGTCAAGAAAGTTTGGACTAAGGGCAAAATAGTCATTTGAGTTATTATCTTTTGTCTAATTGTCAACTTTTAATTGTGTTGGAATTGTTGAACGAATGGTATAGGTTGGTAATGACTAATGATGTTGGCCTTGTGTACTTAGACTTTCTCGTCTTGAAAAGGTCAAAAGATGCATTCCAAGGTAGAGTACAAAATGTCAAAATCGAAGCTTCTTCTATTTTTCTATAATGAAAATTAAGCAACTGAAAAAAGGCCAGCCGGCTTGTGATGACTGATCTCTACTCTTTCAATCTTAAAATAATTTAGCCACCTTTTATTATGAATTAATTCATCAACTTGTATTATCTTGTCAAATTTTAATAGCAATTGCACATGAACAGTACTTGTTCAATCCATGATGAAGCAATTTGCATTATGTAGGATAACAAATGATCGCCCATTTGGTTTTAACTTTTATTTTCACTGAATTATTGCCAAAACAATTACCCCCATCCCGAGCCCCACCCACGCCTATACCCGTTACCCCAGATCAACAATCCCACACTAGCATTGAAAGGGGAACCTCCACAATGAATGTTATCTAGGAACGGGCAACATTACTTCCGCACCAACAGGATTCCACACAAGCCAACAATCACAAAAGCAGAACATCCACCAGAAACAGTTCACTGCTCCGCCAAATGAGCATCTCATCTCGTGTTGCAACAGAACAAGAAATTACCGAAAGAAGTTTTAGATACAACAATTCATGACCTATACAGTTTTTGTGTCTAGAACAACAACCATTCCAATTAGCGGCTTTCTTTTGCCAAGAACAAATAGTTGGCAACAAGAAAGTTTTAACTAACCAAAACCAAATTCATGATATATGTACGTACTTTCAGATTTGCACCTGGACAACACTAATTAACTAATGATACTATCAAAGCTAAGGCTCAACCAGCAAACAGTATCATTATTGCTGACTCCAATTTTACATCACTATACATTTTGATGGCTTGACATCGTGCTTGGAATTGGAAGAGGTAGACATCTGCCTCACGCTGTTCCTAGGCACCTGCAAGACAGCTCTTGCACATAAACATTCTGCTTTCATAGAATGTTCTATTGTAGTGTCAAAAACAAGTTACTATAAAATACAGTTAATTGACCTAACATAATATTTTGAGCCATTGAACCTAGAGACATGCATGACTGCCATTACTATCTTTATGTTTCACTTCGCAAGAAACTATTTTATTCCACTCAATTAAGTAACATTCAGCAATTATCCTAGCAGATTGGCAAATTTAAGAAGACCAGAAGTGCAAGCTCTAGCGAGTAGCCTGTGTCTATTAGTTATTTGCATCACCCATTGCATGTCAATTACCTATAACCATACTCCATGTATTTTAATCCAACTAATGTGTACTTTCTGTACAGTAAACTTCAGCGGACTATTATAGTACTCTTACGCGAACCTTACTAGTCACCAGGGTGTAAAAGCAGAAACTATTCATAGCTTACCTGGGGACCTATGACAAGCCTTGTGTTTCCACTTACAGGTTGTTGCTGTATGTCATTATTACGTTGTGTCTGCTGCTGTTCGAACTCTTGCTGTTGCAGAGCGATTGCCAATTGCAAATCAGAACTGCATAAAACATGAACCAGTAGAACGCTATCAAGTAATAATAGAACTTGGTACTTAACAATAAAATTGACGGCAAATAAAGATGACTAAAATGCACCTTAATAAAAAACATTTTAAGTGATTTAGCGAAGTTTTTCGTAGAAGTTCCTGAATAGCAAATAACAAGTGATTGTCCTTCCTCATGTCAGTGCTCATGCAAAAAAAAAAAATTCAAAGGACGGAGGCTAACAAGAATTAATGCACCGCTGCATAGGTATATTTAACAGAGAATGTGGCTAAAAGCCGTAGAAATTACTTGAAGTTTGATTGTGGCTGTGCCGAAGTGTCAATGCTGGCAAGGTAGTCCTGATGAAAATCATACACGGTGTCAGCACCAGAACCTCTACAAAATATAGGATCACTACCAGGAAGAAAAACTACTCACAGCAGTGCTGCTCATAACACTATGTTCATCCCATGCGGAATTAGAATGATCATCCACCTTAAATTCCTTGAAGTTACCAGTCATGTATAATGTGTCCCCATTTACCTGGCAAGCAACACATTACTCCATTAAAAGTAGAATAAAAATCTGAGAACCAGTCTGTCTTATGAAACTAAGATTACCTTTCAGAAAAATGTGATAGTTAATTCAAACAACATATAAAGACACGACAACCAAATAGCGCGCTGGCATCATATTTGCATAAAAACATGACATTGCTTTTGCGTACACTTTCCTCGGGCTTCTCTTTAAAACATGCCAACCAAAACTTAAAAAAATCGCAATTATTCCATTTAATATTGATTAGGACTTTTACTTTCATCTCCCATTATATTCTATCTATTTACCAATATGGAGTCAAAGATTTTACGTTGTCTAGCTTTTGCACATAATGAAATAAATCAAAATGGCTTATTCACTACTACACTTTATAATAGTAATTGCAATTTATCTTGTGTCGACTCGGAAAACGCCCTAATTGTTATCACAGCCTCACAGGGGTAAGGCTGCTTACAATCCAACACATAACATATATGTGCTCTACTTCATTACTTCTCTATTAACAGTTTCCTCAATAAGTCAATAATTACGAGAAGTATATCCTCTGAATTCAATTTCAATTTGTTTCTCCAATCACGAGTGATGAGTTATATTTTATAAAAAAGCAAACATCTCAGAGGAAATTTACCTCATTCAGCTTTTCCCATACTAGATCTGGTTGGTTGATGTATCCTTGATCAGTAACCAGAATATATAATTCCCCTTCAAACTGCACAAAAGTTCAAGTTAAGCACAAAATGGAAAGAAGTGAGAGATCTCTTTATTAATTTCCATCTCTCATTGCGGAAACAGGATGCTTGATAAGTTACAAAAACCAAATACCAACAGTGAGCAGTCTTGTCAGAGATAATACTAACCAACAGCTTACTAACCTTAAACATAGTATTGAAGTGGTTATTCCTGAAGAACACACAGAGCTCCCGTTCCTTCATACTATCTTGTAAGCAGAAGAGCCTATGACATACAAATCAAGAGAAGGACAAACCTTTAAAGAAAGGAACTCATGTAAATGTCAAAATAGAGATGAACTACTGAGAAACTTCTCACCCATAAATGGTCAGTTGACTGGCGCTGCTCCTCAAAAAATTCTCAATTACCTCACCTTGGAAATAGAAGAAAGTGCAATGTCAGAAAATTAAAAACTACAGAAAAAGAAAAGCAACACGGCCATTCAAAATGCTAACAAAACCATCAATTCATGTTTTAGCTTCTTTCGTTTTGAGGAAAATAATTTTCCAGTAGTAGTGGAAAAGGAAGAAGTCATATGAGTTCTTACCTTCTTTCAGAGTCATCTCAGATCGCGGCATCACATCGGATGAAGCAGCCATGTTTTCAGCCTGATTTGCAAGAACTACCTCTCCCTCGTATACAGGCTCTTGATTTTCACATGCATCAGATTTAAAGTCTAATATGCAGTCCTCACCTTCATAGATGGGCTCACTGCTAGAGCTATTGGCAGCTTGAGGCTTATCAAGATAGCTGGACATTTTGGAATCTGTAGGTGGTGTCAAAGTAGAACCTAGCACATCCATATCACCTGGCTTCATTCCCATATTTCCCACCTCACAGATGCTTGTGGATTCAGTCTGAACTATATCACTTCTGGGAATATGTTCATAGCTCTCAGATGTAGCAATAATATTTTCTTTAGGCTCCACAAGTGTACTAATCTGACTTGCTTGAAAAAAGAGATCGGGCTGCTCAGGTAATATTGTAAGATTTCCTTTAGCCTCCACAAGTGTACTATTCTGATTTGCTTGAAGAAAAAGATCAGGCTCATCAGGTAATATAATATGATTTTCTTTAGGCTCCACAAGTGTACTATTCTGATTTGCTTGAGAAAAAAGATCTGGTTCCTCCTGTATGATTATGGGTTCTGCAGAAGTTGATCGACGCTGGGGATCATGCAAGTCATTATTTTGAAAAGAGCAAACAGTTTTGTCGGACAGCATTTCTGTAAGTCCATCATTATTAACAGTTTCAGAAGATATGTCTCTGCAGTCATTGGTTGTGTAAGAAACATGATCTCCTTCTACATGTTCCAGAGGTGCAACTAGTTCAGAATCTTTATGAAATGTGCTCTCTTCTGAAATCAGGGACATATGTGCCTTGTCTATAGATACATCATCCACTGGTGGAGCTACTGAATCACTTTCTGATAACTTTAAAGCTCTCACCAGATCTGCCTCTTCCTCCATGTCTCCTTTCCTTGCAGTATGAGATTCAACCAAGGGAATAGGATATGATTCATCAGGTACAGAAATGGGAGAATCATCAGATAATATGCTTCTTGCTATGCAGGGGGAAGGTACACCAAGTGTAGCGGTCGTTGCAGCAACAAAATCAACAACATCTTCTTCAGGATTTTTTGGAACTTCACTTTCCATACTTCGTGCTTTAAGAGTATCTTCTTCAGGACTTTTTGGAACTTCACCTTTCATACTCTGAGCTTCCAGAGCAACAAGCTCCCCCATAAGTGTGTTATACGATTTTGACCCTATAGCATTTGCAGTTTCATAGTCCTACCATACAGTTATGAACAAATAAAATAAGCTACAGGTATGATGCTTCAATATAACAGTTAAAATATAATTATAGACATGCTGACAATTGAAAAAAAAGGTGCAAGCTGGAATAGACATGCTGATAGTTAAAATAAGCTACTGGAATGAAAGTGTGGTATCAGTAAATCCACATTAATTCACTACTAGTATTTTGGGCTCAATCAATGCTTGTGCATCCTAATAAAGTCATTAAGTAAAAAATTTAAAATTAATAATTATAAAAAATAATCCTTAAGAATTTGTCATGTAAAAGTATTTATTCAAATTTATATTTGAACTAATTTAAATAAAAGTCATTTTGAACTAATATTTATTTATAACTTCTCCTACAATTAAAGAAATTGGAGAACGTGAGGCTTCACTAAAAAACTTCTAATTCCCCCCTTCCCCAATTAAACATAGTGTAGATAATGTCTTGTAAAACTAAATTAAAAAACAAATTTGGAGATAATCAGCAAACTGCGTATCATTACTGCCTCGTGAATCAAATTTGTTTCCGTGAGCAAGGGTGTAGTCAAACTGCTCTGTCTAACAAAATTTAAGAGGAAAGACCTACATCAATAAATTAGAAGTTCATATACCTGAGGATCAACTATCCAACCATGATAAAGCGGAATGTCCAACAAGTCAAATATAGCACATTCTCGGGTAAACTCGAAATCAGCGATTCTGGACAAAAAGAATATAAAACATTGTCATCTGGAATCAGGAGAAGTCTACAACAAGCTCATTTAACAAGAGATAATACCTTCGGTACTTTATATTTACATCAATTCCAGTAGTTAGTCTAGGAAGCAGATCAATTGCATCAGCAATGTTCTGTTGTTGATTTTCAACATATTCTGAATCTTTGTTCTGTACTAATCAAACAAATATCATAGTTAAAAAAAAAATTAAAATGATATTTGAAGGTCCTAAGAATGAAAACAAAACCAGAAAAACAAATACAGGGAGAGAACTTGTTGAAGCAAACAATTTGATAGAACTTACGTTGGTATTACTATTGAAATCAATTAGCCTCTCAGCCACGAGAGAAAGCAACTTCTCTTGGGAAACCTCTGGAACATCTGGACTCAAGTTCAAGCTATTTCTCAACAATAAAACATTACCTGCCATGAAAAGCAACATAATTGATCAAAGACGAGACAATTATATATATAAGAACTTAAGAATCTCTCTGAATCGATTACAGGATGTAGCACAACTCCACTGAAGAGCACAACACTGTTTTACTGATGCTCTATGGTACAAAACATTCAGATCAGTGTCGTATAAAATAAAGTGTTTTGTCCATGTAGAGTGTAATTATCTTCACTTCTACTAATTTTTTCTTGTAGGGACTTTTTTAATGACGAATCCACTTCAGAAGTATGAGCCAAAGAAAAAGTAATAACAGCAACTCATCCGTCAACAATTTATAATGAAAAGGTAATTAGTACTCTATTAAGGAATAAATCCAGTCACAATAAGGACGGACTATCAGTATCTCAGTATCAATAATGAACTTATTAGTAGTTCTTTTCATGAGTTAACGTTTTTAGTCTGTTAGATGGTAGCAATGGTTAATCTTGGCATTTCGAGGGGAAAAATGGAACAACTGATTTTACTGATGCATTATTATATTGATTATTCTAGTTCTTTCTTAACTATACTTATTTGCTCATTTTCTTGCATTATCCATGAGCATGATTTGACTGCAAATCAAAATATGACCATTATGCTTCAAAAAGCGTGAGAATTATGTTTTGTTCACTGAATGACTATGTTTCGCACGCAGTACTACATGTCATAATATGCAATCTTGATTCTTTGCAAAAGCTCCAAGCCGCTCCAACACAGATATACAGTTTCCAATAAATAAACAAATTGTTTCCAAACAAGATTACGAATCACAGCCTAAGTAAATCGGTGGAAAACAACCCTTGCCAATAATAATGAATCAGGGTTTGCAAAAAATTGATCCAGCCATATATTAACAATTTTAAAAACTAATTAAGAAATTCCAATTTCTTAAGGAAAATGTCTACTAGATATACACCTGCGTCATCTTCAACGATAATGATAAACAGCACAAGAACGTAAAACTCCCTTCGTCCCTAACATCTACACTAAAATGAAAAAGGCGCAGAATTGAATTAATCAAAATTAAAACCCTAGGGGGTTCGGGGGCACAAGGCCCATTATCCTTCTAGAGAAGAATCATTAGTTTGCATCTTACATAAAAACACTTGAATTCAAAATTGAAAAAGTCAACACATCAAAAGCCAAAATTGAAAATTTTACAGAACACTTCAACTCAAAATTGAATAACTTTATAAAATCACATGGATTCAAAATTGAAAAAAGTCAACCACCATAAGTTAAAATTGGACAATCATTTGACATAAAATAAAAATTGATCAAAATTGGAAAACCCTAAGAGGAGGGGGAGATTATTACAGATAGCGAGAAGAGGACAGGGTCCATTATCGTTCTGGAGGACAATTGAGGTGGTCCGCCCCAGGAACTGTATCACCTTCGTCTTGTGCATCATCGCCTCCTCCCCCGCCACCTCTTGCTTTCGTTCCTCCTCTGTCTGCGGCGGGGGTGGAGGCGGCCGCGGCGGGGAGTCGGGTGGCGTTGAAAATGCAGTTTCCATTTTTTTTCTGATAATTTATTAGTTAAATTAAAATTGAAGTGTGTAGTGTTTATGATAATAGAATAAAAGGAAGTAAACTACAGTACATATATTTGGCGGAGACAGAGGGAAAGGAAATAGTCTCGATCGGATTTTGAGTTTTGGTAATTCATTTTCTATTTTGAAATAAAATAGTTTTAATATGTTGTATACCATTATAAGTATTATTTACAAAAAATCTGCATTTTCAATTTTTTGTTAGATTTTTTTTTTTATCTAAGAACATTTTAAATAACCACCACAACTGTTTAATATTTAAAATATGCTCTTGAGTTTCAATTTCACATGTATATTGAAAGATAAAAAGTGCATTTTATGTATATTAGGCTTTGTGAATCATTTTCAATAATAAACTTTTATTACTTAAATAAATAAATAAAATGAAAACAAATCATTTAACCTTATACTCCTCCCATCCTTTACCCCCACGGTCCCACCCCTCACCATCAACCCTTTCCCAAGGGCTCCCCTGAGGGGGTGCGGGGTGCGCGATTAGTGTTGTTATCGATTCGAACCGGTCCTTGTATCCCCTTTCCCGGAAATCGATTTGGATCGTTAACCATATCGGATTTATTTTTTGGACATGTACTCTTTCGATAACTTGTCGGGTGGATACCGGTTATGGTTATATCCGATAAAAAACATATACAATAGAAAAAAACCTTCAAAATCAATAATATAATATCTAAAAATTAAAGACTTAATTTCATCTGGGCACCTGAATTATTAAAAAAATCTCAAATAAGCACCTGGTAAATTTTTTTAACAAATAAGCACCTGAAGCTTAAAAATGGCACCTGAACTTTGTTTTTTTATATTTTTCTGAATTTCTTGAATTTTAACAATTTTATGAAGGACAAAATAGTCGAATCATACTTAAAAATAACTCAACCTAATTATAAACTAACCTTAGCTCCAATATTTAACATAGCCCTATTAATATTCAACTAGTGATAAGGGCCGGCAACCGCCCGACCAAAGGCATATGAAGCATTAAATAATATATATATATATATATATATATCAAAAGTGTAAAATACTCATGTTTTGCAATGCTTCATATGAACATTTTACAACTATCAATATATATATATATCGAATGAAGAACTATATATATATTGATAGTTATAAAATGTTCATATGAAGCATTGCAAAACATGAGTATTTTACACCTTTGATGCTTATATATTTGCATACAAAAAGATGATAAAGATATCTAGCAGCTTCATTCGAATATACTACGCAACATAGATAGTTCTTTTCATGCAGGCGCGGGTCAAACTCATAATTTGTCATAGCTCGGGCGGGACTAACCGACATTTTTGTAATATAAGATGACTAATTAACTTTTTCGTAATATAAGATAGAGAACTGTGATATATATGAGCTTTATACAGAAAAGTTAATAAAGTTTCAATATCGGTGTTGATACAGGTGCATCCAAAAGATAGCAAAAAAAGAGTTAAAACTTATTTTCGAAAAACAAAATATATAAGTTTAGTATATGAATTGTGTGAGGATAATTATGTATACACGTGGCTCAAAATCTACAGACAATAAGATGTTTGAAGACTTGATGTCTCATGTCTCTATGAATAATCCTTCTTGGACAAGTTTTATGCAAGTAATGAAGTCCTCAAGCAGCTCCAATGGCAATCGTGTATCTTATTGCGAAACCCATTACTGACAAATTCTCATCTAACCTCAACAAACGACAATCAAAATTCAATAAAAACTCCATAAAAGAAAAAAAAAGTCATAACATCAACAATTCAACATGCCCCTCAAAAGAGTGTCCTGTATAAGCGGGGTAAGGAGAGGTCGGATAGCACATATCCCTACCCAGAACTCAAGATCATAGTAAAAAATAATCAAATTATTCATACCATGAAGAAAGACGCAACAGAGCCTTTAGAAGAGAACTGAAAAATGAGATAAACTCCATTGTCAACACAACAATTACTTGACCATCTTTAAGCACTCCTCTGTTCACCTCTGCATACCCTCCCATACCCACAATATTTTCTGCAAAAACCATTCAAGAAGAAAACCTTCAAGTCATCGAAATTTATCAAAAACATGCAAAAACATCGAATTAACCTAGTGGTTAGTCGATAACATAAAGTTCGGTTCTCACCATATAAAGGGGAGGGGATTTACTATACGTCTATTTACTATAGAAAAGAAACATTCTAAAAATTGACTTTAAAAGAAATGTAACATGGGCTAAAACCATTTGTAGCAACATAGATTTCTTCATAGGAGGAGCATTTCCAAGATGGTTTTTTAACAAAGTTCTCATCATGCCTTTTGGTTTCTTCTGCTATAAATTCACATCGTTGCTGAGAATCTGCGAGTCGACAAGTCTCCAAATATTATCACTTGACCACTTTTCTCATCCATTATAACAGTTCTGTCATCGAGGTCTGATATCAATTGATCATCAACTTTGCAAACCCAGTCAACATCTATGTATAAATCCCAGTTATAATTGAAAAGTAACATGACTTCTTCTCTTCAACTTCAAAGTTATCGCGTCAATCCCAGTTATATTGGAAGGTTTTCTATTTTTAATTAGCAAAAACTAAGTCTTCTTCAAGCTATCTCCAAATGTTTCACAAATTTCACCAAAATTTTTCAATTCACCAAAATTAAAATCATGAATGGCCTAGAAGATTTACATCAACAAACCTATTTCCATTCAACATACTTCCTAAATGTTTCACGGGGTGTACAACGTTTTGATAATTCCTTATGCATTGAATTCATCAATTAGGGATGAGTTAGATCCGATGACTATCGCTCGAAGGGTGATTGCTATTGATCCCATGATAGAAGCAAGTACTAAGGCATATGCTGAACCAGTGGTTGCGGCGCTTTCAAACCGCCGTTTGTCTAGGAGGGTGCGTTATCTTGAGGAGTTATTCCTTAATGATGATGATGGTGATGGTGATGATAATGTCTTGGAGGTATGTGTACGAATTGATGGTATAATGTTATTACAAAGAGTCGAAGACCGTCATGTCTCGACAATGAGTAACAATAGTGACAACATATATGGACTAATAACTAAAACAACTATCTAAATCGAACTTTTTGTCAAAAAAGTATGAAAATCGAACATTTCTATCAAACAACTCTCAAAATTGATCATTTATGCCAAAAAAACTACAAAAACCAATTTTTTTGCCAAAACCGAAACTTTTAGCTAAAATAACTACCAAAATGGAACCATTTTTACTAAGCAAAAAATAAAAAAAGATATCGAAAAAAAGTATATCGAAAAAAACCGTAAAGAAATGCAAAAGAAATCGAAAAAGAAAATTATAAAAATAATCAAAAAAAAGAAAGAAAAATCCAATTTATATCCAATTTACGTTTTAACCTGGACTTAATGCTAAAACTTCAATTTTGGCCCAAAGTTACAATTTTCCGTCTATATTTAACGGCCGGGGACTAAAATGCACCAATTGTACCAATTATTGGGACCATTTCGGCCGACCAACAACTAACTGGGACCAAACGGCAACGTGCACATATTTACTGGGACCTTTCCAGCAATTCTCTCTGGATACATGCATAAATTCACGAGTAGCATGATCCTAGTATTCGGCTCGCTAGACGCTCGACAATTAATGAGTCAGGCTAAGTGTTCTTATCGCTAATATAAAATATATTAATTTCTTTAAAAGACCTAACTCAGTGGCGGGTGTTACTTATCGAGTTGAGTCGGGTACTGATGTTGAGCTCTTTAATTTAACGAGACGAGTACTTTAATACTCATGTTGATTCAATTCTTTCCAACACTAACCACGTCTCATTTTTAACTCATTTAGTCATTTTAAGTTTCCAAATTCATTTAATTGCCTAATTTGTTATTGATTTACTTTAAAATATTGATATAATTTGTTATGGAAATAATTTTCGGATAAACAAATGTTAATTCAACACCAAACAATGGCAAGAGACTCTAAAATTGTAACTTCCTTGTTCATCACCATAATCTTCTTCTAGTTCAGAATTGATTAAATTTGAATTTGAAGTCGAATGGTTTAATTCTTTGGCTTTATAGTTCTTTCCTAACCTATACAATTATACATTGCAATCAAGAGACTCACACAAACAGATGAGAAAATGTTTTGTGATAAAATTTCCAAACTAAATTGTGAAGCGCAAATTTGAACAAATTGCATAATATGTATTCATCATTAAATCAACATATTCATGTACCATTGAACAATGTCATAAATACGAGAAAATTATCAAAATGGTCCCAGTAAATATGTGCAAGTTGCAGTTTGGTCCCAGTTAATATTTGGTCTGCAGAAATGGTCCCAGATACTGATACAAAAGGTACATTTTAGTCCCTAAACGTTAGTTTTAGACGGAAAACGTAATTTTGGGACAAAAACAAAGTTTTATCACAATTAACACCCTAATACAAGATTATATGTAATATTTTGGCAAAATCTGAAAATCAAACATTTAACCGATCAATTCCCTCCAAAATTAGGTGAATCCTTAGCAGTCTGGCTTGATCGATACAACATACAAGAACCAAAATGTGTGAATCATTTAGGGTTGCAAGAACTTAAATTTAACATGGATCCCTTTCGTTGACCTCCTTTCACTTATCTGAAAATATTGTATCAGATATTCAGATCAGAACCTATTTTCGTCGACTCAGTTTTTTGTTGGAACATAAACAATTTGCTTACAGTTCATATGTATTAATTGGATCTCTGAAACATCTGTTTGTAGCTTTGATCTAAAACTGAAATTATCATTTCACCATCGATATTTCTTTGTGGGCTTCTAGCTTTTTTTAGGACGAGGCAATATTCTCCCAAAATTCAGGAGACTAGAAAAGACTAATCTAAGAACTTACAGTAGTCTCTACGAATTGCACTTCGTTGTTTTGGAAAATAAGTAGATGAGGGCACATAAACACATCAGAACTACAAGATCTCTCAATTCTTTTTATTTGAATAAAGTTTATGGAATATATTTACTATGTTTTATGCACCTATCTCCTTGTGAAATTCGCTCACCAATTGCATCTGATAAGTTCTGAAAGCTACCTTTTGTCACTGGTATGTTCTACTAATGTTTGCTAATGGTGCATTCTGGTATGAGAGATCATGCTTTCTCGTGATTATATTGATGTGTTAAATGTTTGATTTTCAGTTTTGGCCCCAACATTATTTATAATTGCATATTAAGGCATTAACTGTGACAAAACTTTGTTTTTGCCCAAAAATGACGTTTTTCCGTCTAAGACTAACGTTTAGGGACTAAAATGCACCTTTTGTACCAATATCTGAGACCATTTTCGCAGACCCAATATTAACTGGGAGCAAACTGCAACTTGCACATATTTACTGGGACCATTTTAACAATTTTCTCTCATAAATACCAATAACATAATAATACCTTACTAACTAACCACTTTAATTAAACTAGTAGCTATACTTGTATAGCAAATCCTGACCCATAAAAGTTGATGTGATTTAAAATCATAAGCCAAGAGGCCTGAGGGAAAAATACACATCATAGGTAACCTAGTTCCTACAACTCTGAAGGGATTATATTCTGGATATTCTTCGATTATACTCGAGGAAACAACAATCTTCCTTTCTTCTTCCCACTCTGCTTTCTCGTAATCTCGCAATACCCATATGTGGAACTCGCCCTCAACCACGACATATATACCAAACTTGTCCTCCCAATCAATCATATACCAAAAGATGCCCTCCTCTGATAAAGGATTTCAACTTTTCGAGGCACGGGAATCTTCACAAACCTCTCATCTCCAATTCGGAAGGCAATTATCTGCGGTTGGCAGCACTTAAAACGACAATTGTTCAACACATAACTCAGCTCCTTGATAGTTCAGCATTTTGGGGAAATGTCAAGACACGTAATTGGAAACACGAGCGATCTCCATGTAACATCAACTCCCACGGTCACTACTAGAAACACTTTTGGAGTCGGGGTTAGAAATCCAACGTGACATAAAATACTTCGGAATCACGTCGGATTGGGGTGAAAACAGAATTTCATTAATTAATTTAATATTGGTGTCGACATTACTTTGGAATAGCTTCGGAATAATTGCCTTACGTCGGATATGATAACCGAAGCAAAAACAATTACTTCGGATTTGATTCAGCTAGCAGGTCAACCACAAAAATGTTGACTGTACTTTAAAATGGTCTCGAATTTACTTCAGACTAGAGTCGGATTATTAATAGAACCCCCGACTCGTTTCCGAATTATTAGGGGAGTCAGAATGGATTCGGAATTTCTTGGGATTCCTAAATTTCCAGAATCCAAAAATTTTGTAAAGAGTTAGAAATTTTATTATTAATATCTTTGATCATAAAATTTATCCAAAAATTATGTACAATTACGTAGTCGAAAATATTGTAAAGATACATAAATATTTATAGAAATAATAATTAAATAATCTTAATTCTTGAATAAAACATAATCATTCATATTAAGAAATCATACATAATCCGATTTTCGATCATTACATGTAAAACATGATCGAAAATATATAGTTCACTCTAATTAATAACTACTATTACACAATAAATAAGAAATCTAAATGGGTGAACTATATTATCGCATTCATTCCATATATCTTGACATTGAAGACCGGGCCATTGTGTATGGTACGAAGGAAGTCAATTTCGAACGTCACAACATCGCCCCACTCCACGTTGTTGGCACTTACGAAATCCGCCCAACCTTCGCATAATTTGAGTTGGTTGCCATTTCTCCCACGGAAAATTTTAATTTTCATATGGTACCATCGATCATCTCCTTTGCGCTTTAACATACAATTTCCGACCAATTCACATCTACACCGATTACAAAATCCCTTTGGAATTGGCTATTATGATCACATATAAACCATTAGATTAAAAATGAAATGATTAATTTGTATATGTATTATAAACTAACATTAAAGTTAAATTACCAATTTTTGGTCCATGCCGTGCAAAATGATGTTGAAGAATTCACGACAACCAATCGTTTCGTTGTTGAAAATTGTCATTGTGCCACGCTTGAATTGGAGATTATAAGTATGATTTTGTTCTGATGAGGAGAGGAACTATTCTGCTTCAACCCACCATTTATAGGTGCTAGAAACTTGGTTCACTTCGGAATTACTTCGGAAACGTTCTAGTTTTTTCTTACCGTTACTTTAGGTGTCGGATTGGTGTCGGATTTGCTTCAAAATCCGAAGCCATTCTGAAGCATAAGGGAAACGTATTTTTTGTTTGGCAGCTTTAATTGGCAGGGAATTCTAAACAATGTTCATCACAATATAAAAAATTATAAATAATAATAAATAAATATTAAATAGTAGGACATATTATTCATAATAATTGGAAAATTACATATAATTCGATTTCAAGATCACTACACATGAAAATGTGATAGAGAAAAGTCCAATCTAATTGAAAACAAACACGAAATCTAATCAACTTGGACTATGACTTGTTGAATGCATCCACTCGGTCCAAATATCTTCACATTGAAGGCTGGACGATTGTGTAGGCTACGAACGAGGTCAATGTCGAATATCAAAAGAGTGTTTGGTCGCACGTTGTGGGCACGTACGAAATCCGCCCAACCTTCGCATATTTTAAGTTCATTGTCATCGTTCCCAATTTCTTGTATTTGCATGTGATACCATTGAGTGTCTCCTTTGACCTTCAATCGACAGTGTCCAATCAATTGACAGCTACAATTCTCTTTAAATGCCTTTGGAATTCTCTATAATATAATAAAACAAAGCATTACATTAATAATTATTTAATTTATTAAAGTAATAAATATATATAAATTAATGAACAATTTTAAAATAAAATTACCACATATTCCTCCATTCCTTCCATGAAAAACTTGAAGAATTCTCCACACCCAATTGTATCAACGGTGAAGATCGTCATTATAAATTAATTAAATTAGTGATTTTTATGGATAGAAATTTATTGTGAGAAATTCTATCAAGTCCATCCCTTTATATATATAGAGTCCCAACGGATACATAACGTTCATATGGTAATGTAAAAAATGTTAGTTTCGGAATTGTTTCGGAATTGCGTCGGATACATAAAATAACGTTCATATTGAGCATTTAATGGAGCATTTAATTTATTACCGTTCAGTTTTGCGTCGGATTTGAGTCGGAAACGGAAACATCCGAATCATTTTCGATGCCTTTATTTGCCTATCAATTGAGGTACCTTGTTGTGTCTATTGTCAATCCAAATAAAATTGGTCGATTCGAAGCTGTTTATCTCGACGAAAACGAGTTTTACATGGTATGTTATATTTTGAACAAAAAATTGTAAATTGTATTTATTTTATTTCAATTTTTAGATACTTAATAATGAACTAAGTTGAATTTATTAAAGAGGAGCTTAACACTGAATTTGTTAATCGTTATTTTCCTCGCAATTGTAAAAAGGAATTGACGGCATATTTCCATCTGCAAAACTCCACCGTCCACTATCGAGTGAAGATTTTGAAGAGGCCTGGACATAAATTTCACTTCGCGGATGGATGAGATGACTTCATTGGTGGACACAATGTATGGTTAGGAGCATTAATGACGTTCGAGATAAATAAGAGCATGCACAGATATGGAGATGTTCATGTTACTTTTGGTTGGACGAACCCCGACGGAAAAAGCTATTAGAAGTTTATTTATTTACATTTTTTAACTATGTATTACTCCCTCCATCCCTAAATGATAGAGACATTCATTTTTCCACAGTCTTCGAGACACGACTTAAAATGTAAATATCTTTTATTCTGTCAATGAAAAAATTATAAGTAGTATATATTTTAAAAATGTACATTGAGACGAATCTAACAACATCTCATATGATTATATTATTTTGTATTGATTATTAAAAATTAATGGTCAAAATTTGTAAATTTTGACCAAAAAAGTCAAAATGTCCCTATCAATTAGGGATGGAGGGAGTATGTTTTATCGTTTTATTATAAGATGTGATGTAATGTTTAAGATAAACTCAATCCATATTATATAATTTAGTAACTAACTGAACAAATTACGAAGTTGTCATAGGTCGTTCCACGAGTGTCTTGAGGAGTTAAATCCCAATACAACAGAAGAAGAAAGGAATTGTGAGGTGACCCTACATTTCGGTACATGGTTTCGCATGCACGTTCAAAGTAATATGGGCACACTCGGATTTCTAAAGACACTCGCAAGAGGCCCGTCTCCTGAAATAAAAAGGTACAAGGGGTACTACGTCAATGGGTACTACTTTGACATTAGACAGGGAGATGGTAATAAGACCACTTACAATAGCGGGGTTTGTGTCAAAGGTTCCTGTTATGAGGATGATGACCATGTTGACTACTATGGCGTCATAGAGGAGATATGGGAGCTCTCGTATGGCTTGATGTATGACAAAGTCGTACTGTTCAAGTGTTTTTGGTTTGACACTAGTAAGTGGATGCAGGTGCATCCGAAAAATTGAATGGTTCAAATCAAATACAAAAGTAGAGCTTCTAAGGATGACCCGTTCACCTTAGCATCGCAGGCGCAACAAGTGTACTATCTCCGTTACGTCTCGGCCAACCGAGAACATAAGCAATGGTGGGTCGCAATGAAATCGAATGCTAGAAGCCGAGTTGATTGGAGCCATATGCAGAACGTTGATCCTACATCTCTGAATCCCGAAGACATTTTCCAAGAGGAGCAACAACCACCTCCGGTTGGTGTTAATCCAACAATTGATGTCGCCATTGTTGAAGAAGGACTTTACGACATAGTAGATGGGGAAGAACCTGTTGACGACCCATATATAGATGGTTCGGATTACGAGTCGCACTACTCGGATGAATATGACGACTCCGATGAAGATGACGGCGATTAGTTTATTAATTAATTGAACTATGAATTATAAATGTTTTATGTATACATTATGTTGTATTTTCTACGTTCTAATTATTGTTATGTATTAACATTGAGTTAATTGAACAAGTGTGATGATATTTTCATCTTATTATTTTGAATGTTGTTGTTGTTCCAGGGAGCTTTGTTGCCAAACTATGATTTAAGATTAAAGGACTGCAGTGTTGGATTCGGAATGGCTTCGGCTAATAATTTAAAGAGCCAACAATACGTCGGGTGCACGTCAGCTTTTGAGTCGGATTGGCGTCGGAATTTAATGTCAACAGATTCACTTCGGATTTGCTTCGGACATACCAGAATATCTACTCAACCCCGCCAATTTCAATTCATTTCTCTATTTCATTCAATCTATTCCATAGTTTTCTCTCCAAAATCATAAATTTCTTTATTACAATCTTTATTCTAACACTAATCTTTAACTTGTTTTCACTTTGTAAGCTAAATCATCAAGATATCATGAAGAGGTAACCATTTTATCTTCCATTCTAAAATCATATTCATATACATTTTTTATTTTATTTTTGTTGAATACTAATCTTTAATCCATTTTTATTTTATAGGTTTATTCATAAGAAGGTCATAAAGAGGTAACCATCTAACTTTTAATTGTTCTTATTTTATTATTTCAATTCTTTATCTATTTGTCTAACTTTATCTAATCTTTCTTATGATTGTTTTTTTGTAGAAAAAATTGTGTTCCTCAATAAATATTTGAGGTATGTTTTCTTTTTTAGATAATGTTTATGCTTTTATTATATATGATTTCAAGTTTGATATATAATGTTTTGAATTGATTGATTTTTGTTTCTATTTTGAGACATTTTTTCTTCACTCATTTGTATTTCTATCTTGAATGTTTCATTATATTGTATATGTATGTGTTTTCGATAGATATTATGTAAAAAATGCATTTGATATATGCATTAATATAAATGGCTTTGGGTAGATGGCTTCAGAAATGCTTCGGATGATAAATTACTGATTATTAATGAGTCTACGGAAAGGCGTCGGATGGTATGAACTAGTAAAAGTGTCAGAAAGGCGTCGGGTTCCTTTACTGATTCAGAGTTACGTCGGACTCATTGATTCGGAATGGCTGCGGACTATTACTTCGGAATTTCTTCGGCCTTTTTTTGCATGAAGAAATCAATAACCCTAATTGAAGTGTCAGAAAGGCGTCAGGGTGCTTTAGTGATTCAGAATTACGTCGGCCAATGAAATTGCGACAACTTTTTTTCCTCGGATGCCATCCGACTCCATTCCGACGTAATTTAGCTTTTTTCTTCGGTCGTACGTTGGATTTGGGAGACGCAAAAGGTGTGTTTTCTAGTAGTGGGTTAACAACTTTGAACAAAGGCCGGAGCGATTTTCATTGACATGTAAACACGACACCTTGTACTTTTCACTTGAGAGAAGATAAGCCATGCTTCCAATACTACGCGTAAAAGTATAATCCAATAGGGGCAGTACCCTAACTTGATTAATGGTATTGTCTAAGATGCGATAAGAACGTTGATTTGCATCTGTCTCCAGTATTGGTCCATCAATGCTATAACAAAACAAAAAAGGATGATTTATATTAACACGATGATAAAAGGGTTTTGCCCGTTGCATATGTTTCTCAATGAATTTCCGACTTTTAATGATCATAAACCACGATTTGCACATGATCATGCATTTCATCAAACACTTGGCTGGCAACCAACTCAAGATCTCAAAAATCAAGTCATCAATCAGTAATGCCAAACCGTGAGAAGCTGTAGATAAGCATATCTTCTTGCTATAACCATCGTCTATTGCAGCTGTTTGCATTATTCCTATTGCTACTTATTATTATTATATGAAGAACCTTTGAAACCCTATAAATCGAATCTTGAGTTTGTTCAAGCACTAATTTCGACTCTATATTCTAGAGTGGAGGTTGAAATTCTTCTATTAGGTTTAGAGGTTTTGTGTGTTTGGTATTTATATGTACAATATAATAGTAAATCCTTGAGCCCCGTAGCTAAATGAGGCAACATGATAACTATCAAGCTTAACTCCTTAACTAATTGGCTCATCATTTAATTGAGCTAACAAGCCCATCAAATAAACTCATCCAATAATCATATTCACATGTAGGGGTGCACGAGGTTCAGTTTGGGTTGTTTTTGTTCAATATTCAAATCAACCCGATATGAGGTTCGGTTTGAGCGGTTTGGCGGCTTGATTTGGGCAACGTCTAAATTGTTAAGTATACAACATAAAAATATATTTGTAACTTTACTAATTCGAATAAATATATTACGTATTTAATACTAAAGAAGGTCACAAATATTATTTAATTCTTACATAAAGTAATAGTGAAAAAAATATATTCAAAAGTTTAACGTGGACCATAAAACTCAGAATTGAAGATAAATAAGAAGAAAAAAATATAAATGGTTAATTGTAACAACTAACAAGACAAACGATCTGAAAATGTGATACTATATATAAGTATATATTATATAATAGTATAATGTGGATCGGTCATTCGGCGGCCCAATATGTAGTGCGATCATCTAGTCTCTAGGTTAGCTTTTAATCTTTATCTTTAATTATTTTATTATATACTCCCTCCATCCCAAAATAGTTGACGTTTTGACACTATTGTTTGTCGCAAAATAGTTGACGTTTTCAATTTTTATTTAGATGGATTTTCCTCTTTAGCCCCTATTAAATTCTCATAGTAAAATGTAATCATCCAGTAATATGCATCTTCTATTAAATATAGGTTGTCATCTATTTCATTATTTAGGGACACACTTGTAAAAGTACACTATTTCTTAATAGTTGTGCAAATTGCTAAAATGTCAACTATTTTGTGACGGAGGGAGTATTAAATTATATTTAAATATATTTATTTAATGTCAGTTCGGTTCGGTTATTGCAGTTTATTAAAAATTAAAACCAAAACCAAACCAATTATTGCATGATTTGGAAAACAAAATCAAAGGTGAATCGAAAAAATTTAAAACCTATCATATCGGTTCGGTTTGACTCGGCTTGGCCGGTTGCACGGTTTAACTGCACAACTCTATAATCACACGTACCTGGTGATATTAAATAGGAAATGGCAATTTCAATCTAACAAGTGTAGTTTAGTAGTAAAGCTCAACAACCACTACTAGAAAAACGGCAAAAAAGACAGGAAATCTAGTCTTTTTAGCCTAAAAAAAAACGAGTCTCGTCTTATTTACTAGGGCGTTTATAAGTCGTCTTATTTGCTCCACTCGTCTTATTTTGTCTTTCCTCGTACCCTCCGAGATTGAGACAATTTGGTGCTTAATTTTGTCTTATCTCGTCTTTTTAGCTTTTGAATACATGTCGTACTTTGTCTTTTTTGTTCAACTATCCAAATAATCAATTATCTTTTGTCTTATTTTGTCTTTTTTGATATCCTCAGCTTGTCTTTCTTTGTCTTTGTTGCTATAACCTACATGTCTTACGTTGTCTTTTTTTACTATAACCTTCATGTCTTACTTTGTTTTTTATGCTATAACCTTCATGTCTTACTTCGTTTTTTTGTTATTTCAACTTTGTCTTATTTTGTCTTTTTTGGTATTTCAAATTTGTCTTATCTCGTCGTTTTTGCTTGTTGAAGCTCATCTTTCTTCGTCGTTTATACTCAAGAACATGAAAAAAAAATTGCAGCTAAAAACTGCCAAATTTTTGCAGTTTCTGGTCTGCAACAAATCCACTAAAACACAATTCTGGACAGTAGGTAAAATTAAACAAACAATATAACATAAACTCTAAACAATAAGATTCTAAAGAAAACATAGAATTAAATAATAAAACAAAAGAAACAATACTATTCAAACAAAATATAAACTTGAATAATAATATAACAAAAACAAACAAGATTAATGTTAAATAATAAAACGTAAACAAACAATAATAAAGGAAGATGTAATATAAATACAAAGATACAAATTAACTCACTTTTTATATGGTTGGTAGAAATACCTATATTAAAACAAAGTACAAAAAATAATTGTTAGATTATAATTAAACAATTGATTGAAATATAAAATAAAAAGATATAGATACTAACCTTGTTTTTATAATAATACCTAAAAAGAATATCAAAATAATTCATGAAGATGGAAATTAAAAATGAAAATGAATTGAATAATTGAAATGATTACTAAGAGAGCATTATTCATGAAGATGAAAATAATAAAGTTGTAAATGAAATGAGGTGTGTATATATAGAGAAGAAGATGGAATTTTGAAAATCAACTTAATGTCTTTTTTTTTTGTCTTATTTGCTATTTGAAAATTCAAAAAATGCCTCCTATTTTTCTAATTTCATGTCTTATTTAGTCTTTTTTTCTTTCAAAATTTCAATTTTCGCAAAAAATTTCGTGAGTTCCCTCCAAATGATTCAAATTAATTTCAGGACATGTCCTTCTTTGTCTTATATACTGCTTGTATTATAAGTATGATACTTTCTTTATAATCAATTTAATTAATAAAATACTAGAAATTATTAACTACAAAGACAAACTAATAAAATTTATCTTACTTTGTCTTACAAACAAAGTATTATACGGTGACTTCTTTAGCAAAAAGGACAAGGAAAGACGAGAAGATGAACTTCGTCTTTCTTCATCTTATTTGCTTACAATGTAAACGGACAAACAAAGACAAAATAATGAAGTTTGTCTTACTTTGTCTTATTTGTTCCTATGTGTTTATTCATTTTTTGACAATTTGTTTAAACAGTTGTAGTAAATTTTAATGCATTAATTGTAATTCATGTATTATTTGTTAAAGAATTAATTCTATCATAATTTTACATTCTACGTTTAATACTTAATCAATGATCGGATGTATTCGTAGTTAGTTTTAGTAAACTGTATCTCGCGTTTACGTAAATCCATATCGCATATTAGAATTAATTGATTATTGAGTTGTCGTGTTGTTTTTATTTTTTATTTTATTATAAATCAGCTAACATTTCACAAAGTTATTTAACACTAGTCGTTTGTACACAGTCCAGCCTGTGCGAATTCGTTTATTATATTTATAATATATGTTTTTTTAAATTAATTTTTACATAAATATATTATGGTAAAACATTATTTGTGAATTTCAAAAATACATGTGCATGGTAGAATCACTGAATAAATATGCAATTTTATGTAACTATTTAACTCCTAGTAACTAAGCTTAAATAATTTAATGAATAAATATTAAAAGATTTTTTTGCAAGTCATTTTTAGAAAAATGAAAAATAAATATATTTGATAATATTGATGGGTAGTTATGTACAAATATTCATAAAATTTAAATGATACAATTATATTCATGTATATATCCTACAAATATATTAAGATGCTTTATTCCTACAAATATGGAGATCATGGGGCTTTATTTGTAATAACTAATTCACCCCTTGGTGGATTATATATAGGATAGATAATCATTAAATTGTTTAACATAAGCAAATATGAACGGACAAAATTACTCTTGTTAAAAACTTACAAAATGCACACAAAATCTTTTAAAACGGCCCAGTTACTAAATTTGACCAAAAAGATTCAGTTCAGTGATCCAATATATGCTCTTTTAAATGAGGGTGATCGAACTGGAAATATTAGATAATGTCAGTGATCTTTGATGCCATTTGCTCTTTATTTTTTAGAGTGAAGAAGTGATCTTTTGCCAAATTTTTCCAAAATACAATATCTAACATTTTGTTTTCTAAAAGTAAATTGAAGGGAGCAATCGCCTTCTCTAATTCCACTAGTGATTGCATCATGCATGCCTAATCCTCTGCTTTCTTGTTGTTTCCTCATATGTCGCCTTTGCAACCAATAATGTGAAAACAATCGTGACTTTCATCTCTTTTTTCACTATGGACT
Source organism: Echium plantagineum (assembly GCA_003412495.2). Lineage (NCBI taxonomy): Eukaryota > Viridiplantae > Streptophyta > Magnoliopsida > Boraginales > Boraginaceae > Echium > Echium plantagineum. Next base: position 28,601,468 of record CM016564.1, read on the forward strand.
GAAATGGTTCTTTTCCGGATTATCGCAGTGTGAATTTTAACAAACGTGATTGATCTTTGATGTCGTTTGCACTTAACCAAATTCGAAAGTATAAACCGTAAAATATAAGTAAACACTTATGAAATGGTTCACTAAAAATAAATTTGACAGTAGATCATCTGGATACATACATAGATACTCTTATATGATCTTCACAATTCAATGATTCTAAAAGAATTTGTTTGAACATCAAGAAAAAGAAAATGGTATAACTGTAATAATCCTGCTCAACTAAAAGCAGGTCTCACATGTCCTGCCATGGAAACCTGAAGTGCTTCCTCTTCATAAGCCCTCCTCACCATATCTTCCATTCTTGATTTCTTTTTTTCTTTTACAAACAAAGCAACCAAAAGCAAACCAAGCAAAAACGTACCCAATGTAGCTCCAATGGAGCACACAACCGCGATCTTTCGTCGACTCACATTCCTTTTCAGAGGCTCCAATGGTGCCACAACTTCTCTCACAACCAAGCCAAAGTGCCCATGTTTTTTTGAAACACATACATTACCATTTTCAAGATTATCCAGTGTCACTTTACCATCATGTTCGAAAGTCGCGCATAAAGCCATCGTTCTTGATGTATTGCTGTTCTGGCTAGTGTAGTTGCTGAAGTCTATCGTGATTGGAAGTTTTGCTGCTTGAATTGTGACCTCAATTGGGTTGGTACTGAAATTTATGGTGTCTCCAGCATCATTAAAAGCTAACAGGCCTAAAACAGGGGAAATTAGGCGGTATCCTGAAAGCTTATACTCTTGATAGTATAAATCTGACCAACTTGATCCAAGATTTTGCCTAACTAGAATCACCCTTTCTACACATGGATGTGCAGCAACGCCTACACCCAACCCGAATTCTTGAACTTTTGCTCCGTATTTGGTGAGGCTGCCACACCGGAACCTGACTGTATTAACTTCAATGCTTGAGAGGTTCCCTGGAAGATGTATACTGCTTAATTCACCTGTCTTGAAACTCTTGGTACTGTTTTCGTAGAAGTTGAGTGTATAGTCTCGGATCATAAGATCGAGAAGCCGGTCCGATTTGATTGCTTGAGCTTCAGTACTGAATGCAGCTAAAGTTGCTATTGAAGAAAGTATCATGGTGAGCAAAAAGAACCCCATCTCATCAAGAAAGTTGCTGTTTACATGTGTGCTTCTTCTAATGAATAGGTTAATATGTAGGACGAACTATTGGTTATATGGAATTTGAATTTGTGCTCAATCTTTTGAATTTTTCTGGATTACAATAAAAATCATGCTTGTAACAAAGTCAAAATAGAAGGAAATCAAATGATGGCACGATTCATAAAGTGAATAGCAAATTGATTTGAGTGTTTTATCTGGATAAAAAAGACATGTTTTATACAATGATGAAACGGTTATCTAACAGCCTCTACACACCCCTATTGTCTTGGAGTACAAGAAGAGGTAACTCAGCTGATCAGGGGACTAGAGTTTGACTTTTAACCACTACTTCAACACAAGGTGCGCTCCTTAAAAGGAGTCAAATAACCCACGTTACGTGAAGAGGCGAGATTGCACGTACTTAACACTATAAATCTTTACGAGTCGAATTATGCCTGAAAGCCAGACTTATGTGTTATGAAATGTCTCATATCAATGAAACGTAGAGGTTGGAAGGAATGATTAGGAGCATGTGTGAAAAAGGAAAATTGAAAAAGCAAATCAAGCGTGCCTTTGGTAAAGGATTAAAATGTAGGCAGAATTGTAGAGCTTAGGACTCAACTTGTTTCAATAACAATGTCTACTACTCAATTACTAGTGGGTTGTTGTTAGCAAGTAATCTAGCATGCATCATAATTACTTCCTCAGTGGCCCCTCAATGTTTGCATGCTATATGACATATTTTATTCTAAGATTCATAATTCGACCGAACTCCTAATTTTTCAATTAAAAATGGTACACTTCTGATTCGAACTTTTAACTTTTGATTAAAGTTGAAGTATATTACCATAAGGAAACACTTCATTATGTGACATGTGTTGTGGACTTGTGGTATTCTTAAGCTCATCCAGTCGAGAAAAGAAACAAACACAAGATACCAAATACTCTGCACAATATTTTAGCTGGATTCATAATGATATTACCAACTTATTTCTCTCTCCATCTGTTTAAACTAAATCAAGAATCAAATTTGAGATCGTCGAAAAACAAGTATCCCTAGAAAAGGGGGAGGGGGTTTAAATCTTTAGCAAGTGTACTAAGAATTGTTGACAGAACTCATGTTTTGATGAGGATCATATTTAGAGCCGTTAAAAATGGAGCATAAACATGAAAACCACATGAGAGCTCTCAACGCTGCATACATCAATCAAAATTGTGGGGAAATTATTATTAGTACTACCTTAAAAGATCTGTATATGACTTCCAAATTTAAACAGAGTGAGTATTGAACATTTTATTTTGTACAAGATACAGTTAAGTTGAAGGTATACATATGAACAAATGGGGAGCTTGGAGGACTACAGCTATAGACATACACACATTAGACATTCCAAACTACTCGTCTCCCCTTACGCTTCAACACGAGTAATATGCAGAGGTGATCATCTCTCTGGAAGAGCTCCTACTACTGCAACTCAAGTAACCAACTAAAATAGCGTTTTCCTGTCAGAAGGGCAATGCATAAGAGTTTTTTATGGAAAGAAAAAAGAACAATCTTGTAACAAATATTTCAGAAATGAAAAACGGGATGCAGGACTTAAGTGCTCGTTATTTCCAGAACCATCGGCTGCTGTACAGAGAGATAACACAATGAAACTAGTCTGTATTGATGACTTATGGGCATACTTTTTGAAATTGCTTGATGAGTAAAGTTCATAATGGTTTGATCCTTTTTTACTAGGTGCAGCACAAGTACTCAGTGCTTCATTCAATTTTAGCCTCAGCAGATGGTAAACTTTGAACACAATTATGGACGGAGGACTTGGAATTGGTAAAAAGAATACGAACCAGATCTCAAGCATTGCTTCCTTCAGGCAACGTAATCAGGCGGGTATTGGAATCATAGACCAGCTCAGTCCCACAGCTGAAATGAGCAAAGTCAATGTGAGGATGATAAAAACACAAGAATGGCCAAATATAGTTTCCATATATGACACAATGTTGGTGTACTTACTCTGAGCATTTTAGTGAGTTGGTTGTTCCACCATTAGGAATTGAAAGTATAGTCCCGAAAAAGGAAACATTCTCTGTACCACAATTTGGACACGGGCCCTGATACGATGATTGACAAATTTAAGTAGATACGCATGAAAATAGCTGCATTGAAATTGATTGTCAACAATTAATAACTTACCTTCAATATGATGAAGTCTTTCATAATGAGCTTCGTGATTGAAAATGATAACCATAATATGAGAGGCAAAGCAGCAAACCATGTAAATATGAAACTGAATGGCTCCGGAAGCTGCACGTTTATAGGATTACCAAATCATATTTGTGAAAAGTTCGTCATCATCAAGAAAAGGGATCTTACTTCATGCATGCTATGTCATACAGAAGAAGAATGCAAACAATTAAAACAAATATCACATTACCACGCTAGTCTTTCAGAGTTCAATTACATAATTATATTACCTCTAAAAGATATGTAATCTCAAAACCAGTCAAATCATCAAGGAAGAAAAACCTGCAAAATAGAATAGTGCTATGAACATATTAACCAGAATATACTAAGAAAAAAAAAATAATGACCGTCATCTGAATCTTTCAGTTAGTGTACATCATAAAATCCTGAGTTCTTATATAAGTCAGTAAAATAACCATTAAGTTGAAAACCAAATGTATCAATACTTCGTAATGGTCATTAGTTTTAAGTCGCTTAATTAGGAAATACTCCGTAAGTTTATTGGGTTTAACGAGTTTTATGATAATATTGTTGAATACTATGTGAGGATATTAACATTATCGTAAAATCAATCCAGGTTTATCAAATTGAGAAATAATTTTTTGCAGTTCTCCACTGCAAGAAGCCAGAATAACTCACAATCCTAATGCAACAACAGCAGCTGGGATGTTCAGTAGGAACATCTTGAGGTAGTCGACTGAAAGGTCACTGTAAACCTGCAGAGGGATGTAAAAGTCAGCACATATAAATCTGAACAATAGTCAGATTTGAAGTTAGTTAGGAGATATCTTAAAATTTTAGTACCACATAAGGGAAACAACATAGGCCCATTAAATATGTATCTACATCCAGAGTTATATAAGTCAGGAATTCCACATAAAATAATCATATGGTATTTCTGAAAAAGCAAAAGCACAGCAGAATGATTTGCCCCCAGGTGTGATGAGACAAAACTGGGTCGGCAGAGTTTCCTTGTACAAGGAAACTATTACTCAGTCCATCCGTTGAAAACAACATGTACTGAGAAATTTTCTTTTAAACATGGACATATATGTTTAATTACATGAGCATGAGCGAAACTAGTTTTAAAACTGATATCAAATCAGGAATAGCAAAACTAAATGTTGCATCTAGATGAAGTACAGTAAGAAACACAGACCTTCCTACTACGCAGACTGCATCTTGGGCCCTCAACCACGATATCACTACCGTCCATCTAGGAGACAACAATGTGTCAAAAACATTATTAAAAGAATTTAATGGAGACACATTGGTAAATAATTTATCAGAGAATGTCTATGATGCATATGGAAATACAACAATATCTTAAAAAGAATAAAATATGTAGCAGATGGAAATTGAAGTCTGTTCGGCCCTTCTAGTTGTCTCTAAAATTATAGCAGCATATGAAACGTGTTGCATTTCTGGTGCAATGAATTCTCTAGTATAAAGATATCTGAAGTCATCTGAGTAGGGTTTCTAGTGCAATGAATTCTCTAGTATAAGTAAATTGAATTATCTTCGATATCTAAGTCACATGAGTAGAGTGGGATCACAAAACCACATACCTTAAGTTTCATTTTAAGTTTGTCAAACTCTTCATCTGTCATTATAGGTGTTCCAGCTACATAAGCCATTGAAGCTTCTAGGAACCTTTGTTCATCACCGCCTGTAAAATGAGACAACAACTTACTGCCATAATACTTGACCCCACAATCATCAGAAGCACAACTAAACATAGTTTACAACGGGGTCAGTTTGGAATTTGGACTTACTTAACATCACAACGCTGCTCCCTTCCCACATTAGCTCTTCCTTAAGATTATCAAATTCCTCATTTGACATGATAGCCTTTCCTTCATAATAGAATGACTGCAACATACAGCGGTGGAGTCAATAAAATTACTTAAGAGAAGAAAAAGGTAGAGTAGATATAACCAACACAATATATGATTCAAAGAAAATGGATCCTCGATTATAATTGTGGTGCAATATAACATCTAATAATTGTGTGTGGGTGTTTATGTGTATGTACAAAGAAGAGAATAAAACGTGTCTCTGCTTCCCAGCACCTGCAATGCTTGAATAAAATCCTGTTCCATTTCCCCAAGACTCTTCTTCTCCTTTTTGTCTAGACTACAGTATGGCAAAACATTACTGTCAACAACTTCATCTTCTTTAACCTGACCTGGAAATAAGAAAGGGTTATTGTGTAGCAAGATAATCATAGTCAGGCTAAGAGGTCATACACTCGTACTAGAGTTGAACTAAGAGAATAAGCCTTTAATTATAACTTCAACTTCTAGTTTGACTGAAAAATTAAATACGTTAACTAGACCACCTCATGCAGTTTCACCATTACTAAGGTTGCATTTAAATTTTGTTTGTTCGGGTTTAAGAATGGGTACTAATTGTTGAACTCCAGCATTCTGAAGAATTTGGAAGATAAAGTACATGATTAAATAGATAGTGGTTTTTTATAGGGATGAATCCTGACAGTAGAAGGAAACTATATGGACTCCATCATTATTCATGTCAACAATCATAAAAGAAGCAAATCAGATGAGTTTATAGAGATCAGCTTTGTAATAACATATATAACTTGTGTTCTTAGACCGCTTTAAATCGTTTCTTTCCAGACGACGCATAAATCAGCAGGAAAACGTAATGATTTTAATCGAGCTGATCAATAGTTCGACCAATGTTTCTTTCCTTTAACAACAATTTAACGTAATATTATGCCTTCAATGAAAATTTGTCGAGTAGTTCTATCTCAAGTCTCGACTCTCAACTCTAATGAGCAAAATACAAGTATCACTATTTACTGATTTAATTAACTCATACGGTATTCAATTAAGGTAGCACATCTTCATAACATAAACTATTAGGATTCAGGATCAAACATCTCAATCACATCAATAAAGCAGAACAATTTGACCCAATATAAGAAGAAATAGGGTCCAAAATCCAAATGCTGATAGATTGCATCATAAGGGCAGCTATAGTTGCTATAACAGACCGTGACCATCAACTTTCATTAGTTGAATAAAAACATTTAGATGACTTAGTGACACTTCGATCATACTAATCACATCCAAAGGAGTCGAGATCTCTTATTGACAAATCCTTGGATTTCAATCCACAACCCCTAATCCTAATACCTCAATTCAAGTACAATCTTCGTGAAACCCAACCCGACCCCTTTTCTTCTAATCTCTAATCCGCGAAACCAGTATGACCATTTACTCATCTACTCTAACTATTCCTCACACTAGTTCATTAAGTTCAGGTAGTAAGTACTAACTGATGCATATCATAGTTGAGAAGTTGTGGCAAAAATGTTCATTATCCAATCAATCAAACTTTTAACTAACTAAAGCAAGCAGAACATATACCCACAACTTTTTCTAAACCAAACCAAACCACTAAATGATGTCAGCTTAATGAATAGGATGTCTGCATTCAGTTCATATTATATGTTCTTCAGACTTCAATGTGACCAAAACCATGACTATAATCCAGTGTTAGAATTAAGGAAAACATAACCCCCCCCCCCCCCCCCCCACACACACACAATAAAAAAATCACAATTAGAAGTGATACTATTTAAAAAATAAAATTCTACTATACTTTTTTTTTCGTTACAGTTGTTTCGTTACCCCTACATAAAAATCTTGATCCCGTTACTATCAGAAGTTATACTACGTAAAAATAAAATTCTACAACACTTTTTTTCTCGTAACAATTATTTCGTCACCCTTACATAAAAATCTTGATCCCGCAACTTTGGTGATAAAAACAAAGTAAGTGACAAACCTGGTGGATCAGCAGAAGCCTTTGGAGTTAAGACGAAAAATCTACGTTTGTGAGCTAACTCCAGAGGATTAAGGTTGAAGAAAGCTTTGAGGGTTGTAGTAGAAGGTGATAAAGGAGGAATCTTTGGAGAAGAAAATGCAAAATTGTTGGGTTTTCGAAAGGGGGCATTTGGTAAACGGGGAGTTATTATGGTGAAACCAAATTTGGTGGCCATTTTTAGTTCTAGAATGGGGGCAAAGAGTTTGAAAGTGGTGCATTTTGATTTTGGAGAAAAGGCTATGTCTGATTTTTTGATAAGGTAGGGAATAAATGTGTGGAGGAGGAAAATGCAAGGAGATGCCTTCTTGATTTCATGCAAGATTAGTTGATTCTCTTTTTCGTATAAATTTTGTTATTGCGTGTTCAACTTTAACAGAAATATATCTATTATTTTTTGGTTCAAAAAATATAAAGTTGAAACTGCTAAAATTTATGTTGAAAACTATTTTTATAAATGTAACTTGTTATAAATTTTCATAATGTAATTAATTAGTAGTTGTTAATCAAAGTTAGACACGAAAAATTAGAAAAGTTTTATGTTTGAAAATGAAGAGAGTTGTATGATATTATGTGCACTCAACATGGAAAATATGAGCTCACACTTAAATTATAACCTTTTAGGAATGAGATGACTATTATGTCATCTGGAAGTGTAATAAATGATGAAGTTTAGTTGGGGGTAAAATGATTATTTCATGCCTAAAAACACTATTGTAGTGTCTGCATAGTGGAGCACGGGGAAAATTATGAAGAAAAAACGTATAAATTTTGTATGTTTAATTTATTAAAATGAAAAGTAATCATAATATCAATAAATTTGTGTATGTATTAGCTAACTAATTAATAAAATAATACTTTTTTATTGAAATATTTTAAGTAAATAAGAACCTATATTCAACTAAAATCGGTTACCATCCTTATATTTGTAATATGAATTAACAAAATTGATTGAAAACAGAATGATAACAATTTCTTGCAAATTTCAAAAAATTTGGTGTGGGAGATTTTGTTACTTGTTTTCAGCTTAATTAGAGGATTTTTGCTTTAGGTTAATAGGATTTCTATCAAAAGTTAGGCTACTATGACAGTGCCTTATTTAGTAGGTTGGTGTTTGGGGTGGGGAGGTTGGATATACTATTTTAACCAAAAGTTAGCACGGTGCTCAATAGGTTAGTAGCATTTGACGCAACCTTTCATACGATAGGTTTTGGGTTCAAACCTTGATATTACTCAACGCTACATGCACAAATTAGCTCATATGGTTGCGACTCAAAATGAAATGTTTATTGCTAGAGTAGAAGTAAAGAAGGACCTGAATATTTTTACAGGATCTTAATAAGCTGAATGGAGAAGTTTAACTCTGTTCTAGACCTTGATGATTACAGAAGTTTGATAGAAACAGGACTTCTAACAGTATGATCACCACTTGACCATATAATAGCACCTTCAACATAAGTAGCCTTCTCGGCTTTGGCGGTTGATCGGCTGAAAGTTACACTATATGTCATCTTTTGGTTCATTTCCGTGAAGGAAAGTTGGGTAGGATTAACCTCTATATTAACCCCTTTGGAGTTAACAATTTGGAGGTCATAACTCGATACAGCTTTACCAACGTTTGTTACTGTCCGTGTATAGTTTCTCTGATCGTGTCCTAGTTCGATTGCAAATGAAGGATAGTTTAGTTGTCCTTCGGGTATGCTTGTTGCATCTGAACAACTGATTTTACGATTCACGATCTTCTTGACTTGTTTTCCTGTGTACCCCAACCCACATAAATAGTGGATGTAATCATCAGGATGAATGTCGTAGACAAGACCAGGATCATTTGCTCTCGAGGGGTTAACATGGCCAGCACCAATGGCGTGGACATTGGCAGTAAGCATCCTCTCATCGACGATGGGATCACCTTTGAGGTTCACATTGATTGCAGTGGTCATCATTGCAGATTTAATAGCAGCCGGTGACCAATCAGGATGTGAACTTTTGAGTAGAGCTGCAACGCCACTTAAGTGAGGACATGACATTGAGGTGCCAGAGATTATATTAAATGTGGATTTTTCGTTCGCGTTATCTATGGAAGTATCCCATGCAGCAAGAATGCTCGAACCAGGACCTATTATATCAGGCTTCAATATCCCCGGACTTGCTATGCTAGGCCCTCTTGAAGAGAATTGAGCTACTGCAGGAGCTGTTTTATCGCCTATAACTGTTCCTTTGAATACTACAGTTGCAGTCGGCTTTGAGGTTGAGCTTAAATAGGTTAAGATCTTTTGACCAGCTGCATAACTCACATGTGATGCTGGAAGTGCATGAGCTTCAGCTTGTGTGGTATAGCCATCAGCCTCTGTATTGACGAGGATCATGGCAGCACCGCCTGCATCCTTAACTGTTTGCGCCTTTTCACTCAATAACATTAGACCTCCACTCCGACAAATCACTATACTTCCACAAACAAGAGAACTGTTTAAGGATCCGAGCACACAACGTGCAGCATCAGATTCCTCATCATTTACTCCAGGATAGACCAGAGGTAACATTCGAGAAGAAAAATTCTTAGGCTGAAACATAGACTGTCCATCGAACTCTTGTTCGTCCCCTAGGACTACTGTGGCTCTTATATCTCTATCAGTAGAGCTGGCTCCAGTTGTGAGAACCCATGGGGCTTCATTCGATAAGGTTGCACTCTGTGGTCCTTCATTACCTGCAGAGGTACTTACAAATATTCCCTTTCTCATTGCACTAAAAGCTCCAACGGACAGTGGATCATCATCAAAGGTAGACGAACCACCCCCGAGAGAATAAGATATCACATCAACTCCATCCTCAATCGCTGCATCTAATGCAGCCAATATAACACTTGCTTCACAGTCCATCAATGAACAAACTTTGTACATAGCCACGTGAGCACGAGGGGCGATACCAACTGCTGTGCCATTGGCTTGGCCAAAGACATGGGCATTGCAAACATAATTCCCAGCAGCTGTGCTAGAAGTGTGAGTTCCATGACCAAAATCATCAATAGGTGGTGCTGAAAAATTTACAAAGTTCCTGGCACCAATGAGCTTGTTGTTACATGTGATTCCTGCATCACATTTCCCTTTCCATTTACTGGGAGGAGAAGGCATGCCTTCATCGCTTAATGATGGGTGTCCTGGAGTAATCCCGGAATCCAGAAGACCAATAATAGTGCCCTCTCCATACTTCGAATCTTTCCAAAATCCAATATTCTGGTGCAGCCCCAAGAATGAGGGAGAGTGTGTTGTGTGTAAAGAGTACACTTTATCTCGCATTGCAGATATAAACCCGTCCTTCGTCTCCATTTCTTCGACTTCTGCAGCCGTTAATTTTGCTGCAAATCCACTAAACACATGGCGGTAAGAGTGCAGAATGCGTGAACTAGAACCGCCATTGGGGCTATTCGTTTTTTCTGACAGGAAAGATGAGTACCATCGATTAAGGTCGTCGTCTGATAGCGTGGAATCCAATTGCTCATATGATCTTACATGGACAATGTAAGTTTGGAAATCATTAAGAATGTTCCCTTCAGTTTCTGTTTCCTGAAGTCTGGCTGAACATAAACCAAGTAGGCATATGATGAATATTTGGACCAATTTTTGCAATTGTAATGACATTTTTTGTATTTTTTTATTTGAATTAAATGAAGTATGTTTCTGTTGACTTCTACATTTTTATTGCTCTAGATAATTATCTATATATACAATATTTGGAAAATTAAAGTTAAATGCAATGAGTTTTGTTACAGGTAATGATGCTTTCTTTTGTAATTAAGTTGATGGAGATTACAAGACTATAAACAGATGCCTAGATTTAACATGTCTTGAAATTATCTTAAGGTAAAGTAAATCATAGTTTGGAAATTAGTGAAATTTAATCGTTGAAATCCTAGTTAGCGAGGGTCATTTGTTTTTTGTCCGTTTGGATTGAGACGAACCTAGGTGAATCTAGATGAATTTTATCATTCACCTTATTTAGAACCAAAAGGACAAAATTATTATGGTATGTTGGGATTGGGGTGAACCTAGTAAATCTAAGGGAAATTTGTCATTGTTTGAAACCAAAATAAATAAATTCTCAAGGTTAATGTAGGTGAATTTAGGTTGATGTAGGTTAACACATTCACCCTCATTCCTCCTCAAATCGTTCACCCTAAATCAGTGGGTTTGCTAGGTTAATGAATGATGATTATTATTATTTCAGACTAAAATATCTACGATTTCTCCATCAATATTATTTCCTTCCATAAGAAACCCTCTTTATATAATAAACCTCTAGAAAAAATAAATCATTTTTCTTAGGTGATAACAGAGAGAGATACTTCTTTTTCATGTTTTTTTCCAATTGAGGTGAACAACTTGTCTGAATCAATATTCATTTGTTAATTGTTATTCCATCATTACTATTGATACGTATCAATATTGTTATTAATAATATATGTAATAGTATGTGATAATTAAATACGTATCAGTAATAAAATTTAGTGTTAAATGCCATATCAACACCATTAATAAGTAAAACCAAATAAAATTTGTTGTTTATTTTTTAGGTATATTAATATTTTATTCAGTTTGGTATATATACAGTGACGTAACTAGGGGGACTCAGCGCTCGCCCCCCTTAGGTTTTTCGGTATCGTTTATTTAATATGTGATTTTTTTATATAAATGATAGAAATGTGATTTCAATCGTTTATAATTTTGGAATATTATATTTCAAGTTATTTATTATATTATTTTACCTGGTGAAGGGTAATGATATCCAAACATTAACCTTCGAAATAAAAGGCTTGGAATTATTGTTGTGCGTGAGCTGAGTTAAACGAGCGGCTCGGCTCGGCTCAGCTCGGGAAGCTGAGGCTCGAAGCTCGACTCATAACAAAATGAGCCAAGCCCCGAGCTGCGTTCCCGCCTAATCAGCTTGGCAAGCCGACTCGGTAGCTTGGTAGTACACATGTTACCATTATTTTTAATAAAATCCGTTATATTATTCTCTACTAGTCATTCCAATTACTATGATTAATGTTAATTTATATTAAATTTAATGTTTTTACTTAGTTTACTACATGTTAGTTAGTTTTGTTATAGTTACATGTTAATTAATTTTATTAATTATTTATATAAAATAAATTTTAGGTAATCCGATTGAACTTAACCTCTCGAAATGAGCTAGCTCGTAGCTCGGCTCGGGAATGACTCGGCTCAGCGAGCATCCACCAAGCCGAGCCGAGCTTAAGACTCGTTTAGTCATGAGTCGAGCAAAAAAATTTCGAGTTCGGGCTCGGGTCAACTTGACTCGACTCATGTACAGTTCTAATTGAAATTGATTTTTTACCGGCATCACACTATCCTATTGTTCTCTTCTATTCATTAAGTTAACAAAGTTAAAAGTTGAGGTTGCATCATTGTACTATCCTGGCCTTCGTGGGACAAAGCCAACTTTAGATGATTGATAATTTGCCAAATTAGTTTATCTCTATGTTTGGTAATTGGGATCATGCCCTGCCTAAAAAAGTACTAAAACAGTTAAATATCTGAGTCCAATTATTGTCGCTCAACTTAGTTTAGACACTAATAGATTCCAATTCAAAATATCAAGAATAGAAGTAAGAAGGAAATTGAGGCACTCGACTCAAAGTCCGGTTTGTAATGTCGTTCTCTTATCACGTTACATTTTTTCCATGAGAACTATCACTTACAATTTTATTTTCGTTTTGTTTTTTGGTGTAATTGAAGAACTCGACCCGTTGTTTGTGAGTGCGTACTGGATAAAACTCTAACGGAAACAATCAAACACACAATGCAAGTGTAGATAAGGGAACTTGAACATGAGCTCGTATTCTTAAAGTCACAAACTCTCATACTTCATCAATTTGACCTACCATGTGGACACAATTTTTTCACATTTACTATGTTAGGGTGTTGATTTTGCAAATTGAGTTTGCAATGTACCTCGTAATAACTATTTTATTTTTTTGTAATTCTTCTTTCATACCCAACACCCACCACACCTGATAATAGACTATTTTACCCTTTCATATATCTTCTTTCATACCCAACATCCACCATCACTCCTCGACCCTCAATACAACCCCACCCCACACCTTCAACCCCGTCCCTCGACCTTCACAACTACCCCCACCTCCATGACCACCCTAAGAAGAGTCGCGGGTTGGGTGGGGAGGAGGCAGAGTCGTGGGGGCGGGGGTGAGGGAAGTAAGCTAATGGGGTTAAGCACCGTGTCAACCCGTGGCCTTAGTCTAAAGGTTATCGAACCAACTTTCACATTCGAGGTTCTGGATTCGAATCATGACAAGCACCTTTATTCAAGTTTCCTGAAAACGGATATTCTTCTAGATTTCCCCATACCCATGTCATGAATCCAATTCGCCTTTGTACGAACGTAGTCAGCCACATTAGCTGTCACGACCCACCATCATCAAGTCCAGCCATGTTTTATTCAACATTTCTGACAGTCAAGGTTTGGAGTCTTCATCACTTTTGGGTCTTTCTTGGATTCTTGTCAGCCTCACTTCACATTCACATGTCTTAAAACCATTATCATTGGTAAAAACTAATTCCAAGGCCCTACTTTCCAAGGCCCAACGAACCAGTGAATCTAAGGTTGGATATTCATTCCAACCAATGAATTCAAGGTTGGAATGAATACTCAACCTCAGATTCATTGGTTCGGTTCTAAATAAGAGCGTATTCTTGCAAACAACAAATAGGTATTCGTAGATCTTAGATTGGCACGGTCTTACCCCTTGAGACGGGTTTTGATGCGCGAAATGTTGCATGGATTTTTGAATCACAGTATGTAATGCGATTGAAGCTTTTAGAGAATCTCGTAGCTGTGTGAGAAGAAATCCCATCGTAGAGGAACGAAAGTGGCCGGCTTCAAAAAGGCCTTGTCACGAGCAGGAATTATCATTCTATAAAACAACCAACACCAAAAGAACTTACTCCAAATAAACCAACTATATATAGATATTTTCTTGAAAGAGTTAATTAATTATCAAAAAATGAGCTTAAACACATCCTTTAATGGTTTAGTTGGGCCAATGCAAGATGGATTAGGCCTTAATCTTGAGCTTGGGGGAGATTATTATCAAACCTTATCGTCGTCGTCGTCGTCATCATCTTCATCAACATCATGGAGTGGTTTCACATTGCTTCAACTTCAAGAGTTAGAGTTGCAAAACCATATTTACAAGTACATGGAAGCAGGGCTTCCTATTCCATACCAACTTATCTTTCCAATTTGGAAAAGTGTTATCAACTCTTTAGGTTGTTCCACCACCAAAATGCAACACACTTGTAAGTCCAAATCATCAATTAATTAAAGTATATTACTCATGCTGTTCATTTTTACTTATTGTTTATTTTGACTAATTACATACACATAAATTAGGAAAAAAAGGTAGTAAGAAATTATATTGAAAATTTAGAAGGACAGATATTTGAAATTATATTTTGGTTGGTTGAGATTTTCACGATAAACAGTACTCCCTTCGTCCCTAAATGATTGGTACATTTTAATTTTTGTGGTCAAATTTTAATAAATTTTATTAAGTTTTCTCATTAAACGACAAGAAATAATATAGTCATGTGGGATCTTGTAAGATTCCTCAATACATATTTTTGAAATATCAATTTTTTATAATTTTGTCATATGTAAAATAAAAGATTTTTACGTTTTAAATCATGTTTTGTTGACCATAAAAGTTACTCGAACGTACTAATCATTTAGGGATGGAGAGAGTATTTTTTTATATATAAATTAGCGATGAAGTGAGTTTCGAACCCAAAAACTTTTGGTCACTAGCAATAAGTTTGAACAAAAAATAGTACAAAATGACAATTAAATTGTTCTCCTCACCCAAGAAGTCGTATTGCAAAGCTGAACTGTTATTATAATCACATTTTGTTTGATAAAGTGTACTTTATCCATGTCATAATCTCTCTGTTCTCTTATATTTTTCCTTTTAAATTTAATTTTTTGTCGTAAAATAATTATCTTTTAAGTTAAAGAAAGATTTACTTTTACATTTTTAATATACTTTTTGTTAATATTTATTATTAAGTTATCAATTAAATCAATTATATATATAGCTTCAATTGATTGTCAATTTACATTTTTAATGTACTATTTAACTACTTTTTATTCTTTTTTTCAATTTATATACAAATAATTAGAAATACAATTATAAAATAACTAGAAGTACAATAATAAAGGAACTAAAAGATGAGAGTATCTTATTTCCATGTTTATTCAATGCACATTGTTAAGTTTTTTCCCTAAAGTGTGCATATTAACACCTTGAATTTTCGAGAATTCCATTTCGAGTAAAACCCAACGTGCATTTATTAAAAATGGTGTTTTTAGGCAATTCATATATACAAAAAAAAGTCAATACATGTATAAATTACACTTTACCCAACATTTGCACGTAGGTTTTGGCACATTCAAGGGTCACATTTGCGCAATTTTGTAACAAAAGGGCGTAAAATATTTCCTTTATAACATAACGGGAAATATTAATATTCAATTTTGAGATAACACGTGAGGTTAATTATAATTTTGATCAAGCCGAATTTCAAGGTAAAGTGTAAACGGCACATATTTGAACATGTTTGGATATACTAGCAAACACTGCACGGAACATGCATTGAGTATTATAGCGAACACATATAATATTGACTAAGAAAACGATAAACAAAGATTGTCTTTTTGTTCTCACCGTGTGTCTTGAAAATATATGCACCCGTTAATTTCACTTGACTCATAATTTGTACACGAGATTGTTTCCTTTTTCATTTAACGATGAGGTGAATGAGCGTTTCAAACTAGGACATTATTGTCACAAGCAAGAGTCTGTTCCACTCAGCTACTCGACCGACTCTAATTTTGTGGAATGAGTGGATTGTTTAGTGGCAGATGGAGGGAACGGTGGATGGATATTTGACATGAAGAAAAGCATGGAAGCGGAACCGGAGAGGTGCCGGAGAACAGATGGTAAGAAATGGAGATGCAGTAAAGATGTTGTCCCAAATCACAAATACTGTGAGAAGCATGTGCATAGAGGTCGTCCACGTTCAAGAAAGCATGTGGAAAATTCTGCACCCCCATAATGTATGTTACTAGAATCTGTAATATCAAAGATTTATTATATTATATTTATAACTATGGTTTAATTTGACTAAGAGGATCATTATGTTATATTGATTATGATATATATGACATAAGTCTCGATCTTAATTAATGAAGTGTAACACATAATATCATTCGTTGGGTAGAGTGGACTAGGATAAAATAGATGGGAATGAAGTGAAACTTGATTGAATTAGTTAGTTTGGTAATTAATATTATTTTTTCGATGTATTCCCTAATTAATTCAATTACTCATATAAAGTCTAAACTCTAAAGTCACTACGTCCAATCAGGTGGTGTTAACTGATTACCTTAAATTTAATAATATTAAATTAATATAGACATAAATTTTTTCATTTTGACGATCTTGTCAGCTTGTCTTATGAAATTTTAGAATGAGTCTACTTGCCCCCCCCCCCCTCCAATATATAACAGGTTTTGGGTGAATTTTAACAAATAAAATTTGTTGGTGTTCTTTTAAGTCAAATAAAAAAATTAAAAGAAAATAAAAAATAATCCGCCCCAAAATGACCCGCTCGGATAGTTCGAGAGTAAGTAAACTGATTTCACTTCAGGGGGCGAATTGCCAGATCATCAAATTCAGTAATTTAAGCCACTATTATTTATTATGTATTAATTATAACTACAAGGATCATTATGTTACGTCGATCATGATGAATATGACACTTGTCATGATCTTAATCAAGTATAACACATGTATCACTCAAATTGTAATAATAGACGATTTGAACTTTTAATAATAAATGTAATAAAAGTGCAACAAGTAACACAATTGTTGGACTGTGATCTCAGAATGTGTCAAATGTTGCATTATTGTCACTAAAGTAATATGGCTGAATGTGCAACATTTATTATTTTTAGGAAATTATTACAACAAATGTATCACTTTCGATGACTAATATGTAACAATAATTAAAATTACCTAGTACTAAAGTATAATTTGGTCTCACTATTGAGGACCCAGGCGGATTCACAACATGAGACATATTGGCCCAGACCAGAAAAACCTTTAAGGTAAAAAAGTTATTTTTTTAACCAAGTTTGAGTATAATTTTATTAATTTAAATTATCATTTACTTGTTCGTGTTGGTTGCGTCGGGTTTCAATAGGTTAAACCCAAACTTAACCCAATCTTTTTAGGTTTTCGGTTACTAAACTTAAGCCCGACCAATTAACCCAAATAACTGGTAGTTTTTGGTCGGTCGAATTGAGAGGGTTGGGTTGTTTCTGCATACCCCTAGTTGAGGGGTGAACATTGATATGTGAAAGTCATTTCGTTCTTCGAGTTTGGAAGGCGTACGCATTGAAATATGTAGAATTATCAAAGTTAGCTTGTGATATTTTAATGTTTATCCTCTTAATTCGGTCTGTAATGGCTCTTCTAGCCTAAACAATATTTAATTTCAATATGAATTATTTATCAAAAAAAAAAAAAGTGTTGGAAGTAGAATCTTCGATCCTTACAGAGATAACATTACAAACTCTGTATTATTGTATTAGAAATATAGTGAATTACAACATTACAATCCATATTATTGTTCAAAATAAAACAACTAAACCATCAGTCCATCACCATAGAGTAGTAGAATATATTCAAAAGTCCAATATTCATGCACTCAATTCAAGCAGCAAACAAACAGCCATACTACAAATAGTCTTATTAAGCTTTGATGACCATAATAATTAATACAACACCAGAAAGTAACCAGGCGGAGAAGTTGGGACCAATGCCACCAGGCGCGGCTTTCGAGGGAGCGGGAGCGGGAGCTGGGGCAGCTAACACATCGATGGAGAGCTTCATTTTATGGTTTGAACAGTGTCCTTGAAATCCACAAATGTACCATTTTGGACCAGAGGTTGCAAGTGTAACGACATCATTGCCACTAGTCAACACAGCTCCAAATAGTGGGTCTGGAGCTACACAATCTTTGAATTGGGTTGCATTCACTTTAATCACGTTGTGTTTTTTATTATCGTACATAAATTCTGCATTCGGAGAAAATAAATTAAATTAGGAAAATATGACGTTATGCAAACAACATGCTCCAAAGTCCAAACAAAGTAAAAGATAATAATAGTCCTTCGTTCCTAAATGATTAATACATTTTGACTTTTCATGGTCAACAAAACACGATTTCAAGCATAAATATCTCCTATTCTAGGTATGAAAAAAAAATATAAAAAGTTGATAGTTCGAAAATATATATTGAGACGAATCTAGCAAGATATCGTATGACTATATATAATTTTTGATTGGTTAATGAGAATTATGGATAAAAGTTTTAAAGTTTGACCATGTAAAGTCAAAATGTATCAATCATTTAGGAACGAAGGGAGTATTATCTAGCTAGTAAGAATTGAACAAAGAAAATTGATGTAACATCTTTAAAACATAAATATGCTTTTTCAGTTTTTTCTTGCAACCTAACTTAAGATGGGTTAGTAAAATCTAACTTCATATCTCGACCATTAGATCAAGATTAGTAAAACCTAACTCTATAATAGTTAGGCTTTAAGTACAATTTTTTTTGGGTTTTGATTTTTACACTCCAAACATTGATTACTACACTCCATTTTCTCTATTTTACCCTTCAATTTACTCTATAAAAATCTTCAAAAAGTGATAAAGTGGAGTGTGGTTATATAATTTGGAGTGTAAAAATCAAAGGCCTTTTTTTTAACCCACTACGCACCTTAAGTTTTTTAATCCTTTCAAGTAGGCACATGAGCGGTCATTTTAGTACCGGCCCAAACTTCTAATTGACACCTAAAGCTTTTTAAATTGAAATTTACGTGCTAAAATCGAAAGTTTCAGGTATCAAAATAACAGCCCAGATCTCTACTTGAAAAGTGAATTAGTTTAGGTGCCAAATAGAAAAAATAAGAAAAATTCAATGCGGCTAAAAAAAAGGCAACATAGTTTAGTTTTCTAAACTTCAATGAGATGACAATGAAGGGAGAAAATACTACTCACTCTGTCCCTAAAAGATTGGTATATTTTGACTTTTGGTGATCAAATTTTAAAAAATTTGATCAAGAATTCTCGATAAGGAATAATACAGTCATGTAGGATCTTGTTAGATTCGTGGTAATATATTTTTGAAATATCAACTTTTTATAATTTTCGGATGTAAAATAAGAGATATTTATGTTTTAAATTGTGTTTTGTTGACCACCAAAAGTCAAAATGTACCAATCTTTTAGGGACGGATGGAGTAATAACTAATACTAACAACTTTGAGATACATGTTTGTAGAGGTAGTTCATGAAATACTTCTAGTAAATGAGGAAGTATTTTTGTTAGGACCATTGCCTTAATTAATAATAAGAGAAATGTTTTTGTTTTCGGTTATAAATTACTAATTTATAATTTAAAAAAAATCTCATTTATAATGATGTGAAATACACGAAAAATACTAAATGTAACATATAATCCGAACTCCAAAAAAAAAAGTAATTGAAGTATAAACTATAAACTATAAAATCTAAGTGAAGTTTAATTTGTTTATGATGTACATACCAAGTGTGTCTCCAACATAAAAGGTTTTGCCCTTGGCCCATTCTGTGTAATCAACATCAAGTGTCCACATTTTGCCATCACCAACCATGTAATCCATCGACATCGATGGAACAATACCTATTCCCATTATAATTAAGGAAACAATTAGAGCTCTTATTAAGGCCATGTTTGGAACCAACTCTATCTCAATATTTTCAAATTTCTTAGTAACAAGATACTTCATGTGATGTATATATAAGAGGTTTATGATTTGGAATTTGACAGCTAATTAATTCTTGTTGTGACAAAGCTACCAAACAAGGCATGGAGCTATTACCTATGAGCTACGGTTCGATATAGTTTATTAGAATAAGGAATATACCATTGTTTTACAAGCGATGGTGTTTTGGGGATGTTGGTTTTATCTTGACATTGATTTGTGTGAATTGTATCGATTTCTTGGATACATCACTCATATTTTGGGATTCAAATTTAATGTGGTTCGAATCAATTTTCTTTTATTCTGGTTTCATGCTTAACATGTATGATTGAAAAGTGTATTTCACATCTATGACTATTTATAATTTTTATCGTTTTAATGAAAAAAAAACCGCCCCCATTAACTTTTTGAGATCATAACACGTGAAATGTCTAAACTACCTTTATCTTCTCCAACATCCACTACTTTCTTCTTTAATTTCCGTGAACATCACCCTCCTTACCACCATTACCTACCCCTCTACCACTATCAACCACCATCAATTGAAACATCCTGTCTGACGCCCTAATTAAAAGTCTACCCACCAAATAACATTCCACCGACTACCACCACCACAGATCGCCCCCTTACACAGATCCAGTCGCACCCGTTTACCTGCATAGATCAGCCGCCACCTAGCGTTTTCATTTTTCATTTCAATGTGGGGAGGGGTCACACTTTTCATGTATGGTGGGGAAGGGTAACTTTTTCATGTTGGGGAAGGGAGGGGTGCAATTTTGTAGGCAGTTTGGGGGGGGGGACAATTGGTTGTGGAATAGGTAGTGGTGGTTTGACATAAAATAAATTGGATTTAAAATGAATTAAAATGAATAAAAGGTTCACGGGCCATGAACCAGGCTGGGCCGGGTTGCGCCGGGCTCGTGCCAAATTGGAGCCGGACCACCGGGTCTGGCCCATGGGCCGCCTAGAAGACCCGCTTTGTTTGACACGTCTACTTGTCACAATCTTTTTCTTGTAATTACACTTTAATCACAAAAGCTATAACACTTTATAGTTTGACATCGTTCTTTATGTGTAATCTCCTAGACTCGATTGACAAGAATGGTATCGAACATTACCTTAAGATATAGATTATGAACATATCGTATTAAACTATTATAACCCTTAATATGAATCTGAGTTATTCCTAGTATATTAAATATCAAACAATTTAACTTATATATGAAGCAAAAACTTGAATGAGTAATAAGTTAGTGGGACAATTCAATTTTGAGAGATTCAAATTCTTCAACGGACACATTTTTCATGAGATATAACATCTCATATTTCCGACACAATTGTGCACTACTTGACTAAGAATCCAATTGGTCATTGATAAAACCAAACCTATTAATATCGAGTGTCATCTAGTTAGCCCGTTATTTAGGGACTAATGTGTTTGCAAAAAATAAATGGTTTTTTTTTTCATATAGGCACCCGGACTTTTATTATTCTTTCAAATTGGTATTTAAAGTATTTATCTTTTCAAGTAGGCACCTCAACCTTAAATTTGACACATGAACTTTTGTTTTTCACTATTTTCGGATTTTTGGGATTAAGTATAAATATTACACTAAATTGCTGAAAAACAAAAATTCATATACCAAATTTAAGGTCCAATTGACTATTTGAAAAAATAAATATTTTAAACTTTAATTTGACATAATAATGGAAGGTCAGGTGTTTATATAAAAAAAAGTCTAATTCATACTTGTCACTACGTTCTTTACTCTTTTGTCCAAGATGGGGCAAAAAGGGATTTCTGAATGTTAATTGGAATGGGAGACTTTTAAATTTCCTTTTCTCCCCAAACATTGTACAAACTATTCATCAGACGGCTATTTCGGGGGTGAAAAAACTGTTTTTTATTTATTTGTATTTTTAGTCTAAATTTTTTGTTTCTAAATATTTATCTTTCAAGCATAATTAATTGTAAATTTATATTTCCAATGTACTTTTTGATTATCTTTTTATTATGAAGTTATCAACCAACCAATAATATAGTTACAATTGATTAGGGTTGTGCACGGTTCGGTTTTGGACAAAAAAAAGAACCGAACCGACTTAATCGGTTCTACGATAAACAGAACCGAAATTAGTTCGGTTCCAAACGGTTCGGTTCCGATGGGTTCGAGGTCGGTTCCAGTTCGGTTTCGGTTCTGGGCCGGTTCTGGGCCTCATGGTTTGGGCCAAAACTTGAGTCCAGTTTTTGCCATGAAATTTTAGGTTTATTCGTTCCTAATTAATATTATTATTATTTTTGAACTCAAAAACCTAAATGTGATTAGTATTGTTTTATATTAATGTGACTCATAATTAAGTTCCAAAAATATATCTACTTTATATAAGTTTAACGATCTCTTTTTAAAACTAATTTCGAAATTCGTATATGCATTCGACACATGATACCACACATATATTATTAGATTAAAATATATTTACTTATTCATTATTATATCATACAAATAATGAACAACGTTAAATCCTCTATTCAATTATCCTTTACTAAGCTTAATTTTTTTCTACATAAAATTAGTCATCGGTTCGGTTCGGTTTTTCTCGGTTCTCTCATAAGCCGAACCGCATCGGTTCGGTTCTCTCAAAGATGGAACCGAAATCGGTTCGGTTCCGATCGGTTCTAAAGAAATCGGTTATTTTCGGTTCGGTTTCGATTCCGGTTCGGTTCGGCTCGGTTCCGGTTTTCCTCCACAGCCCTATAATTGATGGTCACTTTACATTTCCAATGTACTTTTTAACTACTTTTTATTCACCTTAATGTATGTGTAATTCGCTAGGGTGACAAATAAAAAAGAACCGAAGTAATAATACAAAGTTTGTATATACTTTTCATATAAACATTGTTAAGTTTATTACTCCGTGTTGTATTGATGATGTAGTAACCAATCATCAAATCATTCTTTTTAGCTAGTACATTTTAGTTTTCTTGCAAAAATAGACATTAATTTGGTTTAGGAGCAGGAAGCTTTCCATTTAAGAAAGACGAGAATACATCAAGTGCTCTTGCAGGTTGATAGCTCTGAGTAAAATGTCCAGATCCTCTTATCGTCACAAATGTCAAATTTTGATATCCAACCACATAACCTCCAACCTATCATCAAATAATAACCCAAATAAAGGATCAATTTAATTTAATTTAATTAATACATTAATAAATACTCCCTCCGTTTTTTCTACGTTCTACACATTTTCACATAAATTAAGAAAAAATTAAAAGTTATCTAAAAGTTGTTAAAAAATACATTAAAAATGTAAAATATCAATTGATTGTTACTATATTAAAATTGTAAAATTCACATTGAAATTGTAAAACGTAATAAAAAAAATCAAAAGCCTAAAACGTCGTATAGAAATATAGAAAAAATGGAGGGAGTATGAATTTGATAAATTCTAATGGAAATTAATGTGGAAATGATTTTGTAATAATACCTCTTGTTTTGAGTACCAAGCATACCATGGTGTTTCAATTGGTACCTCAAGTTTATTGATTGCGTATTGAGTTGTTGTAATAGGTACATTGCTATCTACATCTCCACTACACATGCAATTGAAATTTTAGGGCAAGCAATTAGCACATTCAATATACATTAATTTAATATATATGTACACTCAATTGTTGAATAGATTAATCAGAAACAATCTTTTATTTTAATGATTGTCTTATCTCCAAATTTAATGTCACATCTCATAAAAGATAGGCCCTCATTCTAACGGTTTTCATGCATTCCTGTTTTGAAGTATACAAAAGAGGTAATTTCGAGGAATGTACCTCACGTGATGAAGGGATTAGAATTTGTTTTTTAGCCACTTTAAACATAAGCTTTGCTCCTTAGAAGAGAGAAACCCATGTTGCTTGACAAGCGAGACTACATGTATTTGGCAGTCTAGCTCTTAACCAATTGAGATACACTCTGGCCATGAGCATTTTAATATCACATCCCGAATGTTACTAATTAGAACATATTATACCCTTGTACATTAGCATAAAGATACTACTATCTCCAATCTAAAATAATTGTCATTTGATTTTGTTCAAATTAAACTTTGACCATTAATTATTTCTTATGTATTACTACAAATAAATATATATATATATAGTTGGATTCGTTTTTAGAGAACTTTCAAAATATTAATTTGTTTGAATGTAATAATATAATTAAAATACAATAATTGAAGCTCATATATTTATTTCGATATGGGAGAAAGACAATTATTTTGGATTGAAGAGAATATATTTTTGGATTTTCAAGGAAATTTATTAAAGGTAATTTCGACTCTTCAATTACATTTAAATGTTAGATTCAAGTCTAAAATTAATTGCTAATAGTTGGGATTCAAACATATATGTACCTGTATAACCAAACACGAATCCCAGAAGACATAAGCTCCTTGAGGATGGGCAAAACTGACTCTGGTTCCTTCAACCATTTAATATTCATATCCATACTGCCATGTAAATGACATAGGATATTATCAGATAATCGAATTGTCTAGCGGTTGAAAAAATATGTTATATTAACTATAGAAAGAAACGACGATGTTAATAAAACGACAATAACATACTTGCAGGACTCCCATTTTGTCGCAATTGCATGTAGGGATTTTTGCACCTCTGGATTGTTCAAGTATACGTTCGTGTAGCTATCCGTACACGGATCAAATGACGATATTTGATTCGACTTATACTGCATTTCACACAAGTCCATAAATAAAAACACCATTTCTTTTCGGGATGATAAGTTTGTATATATTTTTAATCGAACTTACTGAGAGAGCATCTGATGAAGATGGATCACATAAGGGAGCATAAATGTTATAATCATCGATGTTGCCTTTTTCTTTGATTGCTTGTTGTGTGTATTCGTTACAAGCTTCGGAAGTGGAACTCTTCGAAGAAAAATTGCAGGAAGAGAAAAGTTCGTGAAGTTCATCGGATATGAGAGCGTGTGTCCACAAGTAGTCGAATTGCCCTCTGTTTTGTGTCTCATAGTCGATGTATGCATTGCCACACTGCAATCAATTTAATCAATTAGGGAGAATAATTAGTTTTCGACATAATCAGAGACTTCGGTGATGAAATTCTCATATTACCGCGATTCCTTTCAAGTTAATGACCGTCTGGTTTGTAATTTTGTTATTCTGGAGGACGAGTTGAGCAAGCTGCGGGACATAGTGACCAGCGTAGCTCTCTCCAGTTATATAGAAATCTCGAGTTTTATACTCGGGAAACCTCTCGAGCCAATTAATAAGAAATGTATAAGAATCAGATGCAGTTTGTTCATCCCCAGTAACATAATCTGATGATCTATTGGAATAAGAAAATCCAACTCCAGATGGAGAATCCAAGAACAGAATATTTGCCTCTGCATATTTCATTATAAAATCAATAATTAGTATCATATTTATTTATAAGAAATGGTGTTTTTGAAATAGAAGAATAGTATTTTGAAGTACCATTGTTCCATGCATATTTGTTTAGCCAAAGAGTTTTGGCATCAGGATTTACTCGGAATGGTCCAAGCTCCGTCATTGCTCCATATCCAATTGAAGAGCACCCAGGTCCTGCCAGTTATACGGTCACGAAATAGTCGAATGATCTAGCGATTATTTGGTTACCATGATATTATTTAACAAAAGAAGAAGAAAATATGCACTTCGTTAAGGTTGATAATGCATTAAAATTACACAACGTTGATCGTACACTAATCTCATCTAAATAACTTTTGTTTAGTAGCATTTGATATTGTGATACGAAAATAATACTAGTGCTATCTCTATATATGTTATACGGTTAAAGGCATGTTTGATTACACATGTTTCTCACCATGTCATTGTTAGTCCATCATACATATTACAATATGTCTCACTCAATCACACATATCTCAAACAATGTCTCACTCAATCAAACATATTTTAACAATATCTCACTTGATCATTCGTCATAACAAACACTATTAAATTTGACTTTTTAAGGCAAAATTCACAAGGGTGAAATTTTTCAAACACATTTGAGTTGATATTGATTTTGGTTCTTTTTTACTTTCTCATATTATCAAATTATTATTACTATTGATTTTGAGTTTCTCCTAAAAAATAGGTCGAAATATAAATATTTATCCACAACATACATAATATGAAAATTAATATTTTACATGTGTTTCCAATTTTAGCTTCATAAAATTGCCTTAAAAGTCAAATTTAACATACATTACAAGGAATGATTATATGAAACTCTTTTAAACATGTGTGATTAAGTGATACATATTTAACGTCTAATTCTGGGTATAAAAATTGTTGATTTTGACAACTAAAATTAAACTTAACAATTTTAGAGATAGAGAAGTATATTTTAATTACCAAGGTATTCAATATTTTCTTTAACCCCAATAATTAGAAAATAAGAATTCAAATATGAAAATATCAAAAACTAGAAAAAGTAGATTTTTACCTCCATTTAACCAGAGTACTAAAGGCTTAGTTGTGGGATTTTCCGACTCAGCGAAATAATAAAAGAGAGTTCTTCCAACATTAGGATCAATTGTGACATAACCAGAATATTGGTCAAAACTAACAATTGGTTGACCAGGTAATGATACTATTTTGTCAACATTTTTCAAACCATCTTGAGGACCAATATAAACAGGTTTATAATCATTAATATCACTAACAATAATTTTATCTGAATTTCTATGTAAACGCTTTGGAGAATAAAGAAGGTTTTGAAGTGGGTTGAATTTATTACCATTGTGACATTGTACAATGGAAAATAAACATAAAAGAGAAAGGCCTAAAAATAATAAGGTAGCATTCATTTTGAAACCAAAAAATGAAATAAACAACATGCTTTAATTTTATAATTTTAGGTATATATATATATATGACTTTCATTAGACATTGAGATTATCAATTCTTAGCTATATAATTGTCTTGTATATATGTTGTTAGAGACTTGAATTTAAAGGTGTTTCCAATGTACAAGGCAATCTGAGTTTCCAATCAAATAAGTAGTATGTAGGCTACATTACAAAACCACTACAATTATTAGTATATATGTTGTCACCAATGTTACTCGTTGTCTAGAGATATGACCGTGTTTGAGTGATTGTTCTAAATGAGCCCCAAATTATTATATGTGAAAGTTTCACATTGAAAATAAAGGAGAGAGTTTATCACTTAATAAATTATTGAGCAATTCCACTTATCGTCAATTGGTTTTAGAGTGGAGCCTGATAGATTCTTAACATGGTATCAGAGCCAGGCCCCAGTTAATGAGGCTCGTGTAACCCTGCCGATGTCCTCCTGGGTCAATATATAAGATCTTGGGCTACTCCCTCTATTGCCAATTGGTTTTAAAGTGGAACCACATAGACTCTTAACATGTTAAGATGCACTACCACATCGAAAGTCGATGTCCTCCCAGATCAATATATAAGATCTTGGTTACTCCTTCTATTACCAAGTGGAACCTCATTTCTTTTTTTGTTGAGAACTACTAAGACCACATTAACTCGGATCGGTTACGGTTCCGTATAGATTTGTTCCGTATAGAATTCCGTACAGAAAAATACTTACACAATAACCCATGAAGAAATAATAATTACATCTTCAATCCCCACTCCAACCACCAATATTTGTATATTAACCCTTTACGGAATGTGTACGGGATATTTCTATAAGGCACCCTAACTTTCTACCATTTTCTTAAGTTCTCCAATTCATTGTCGTGAATTTAGTCTAGTATAGATTCATGTAAGATGTACAAGCCAATATTTTATTTCCTTTTTTAAAGGTAATCTTTACAATTTTTATTTCTTTTTTCAGTTTTTTAATATTCATTGAAATAATAGTTTAATATTAATGGAGCAATAATATTACATTGCTTAATTGGTAAAATTTCGTTATTATCTCTTATAATTCATTGATGATTGAAGTTTGATAATTGTTAGAATATAATAGTTTTAATATTAATTTTTAGTATTTTTATAGTAAAATAGTTTTGGGTTCGTGAATGATTGAAATTGTTTAATTTTCATGTTATTAATATGCAAAATGTCAAAAAAAAATCTTAACAATTGATTCTTTTTTTAAAAGGAGTTGACCTTTAATTACATAAACTACTACATCATTGTCTAATGTTTCGAATTCTACTTAAAATAATGAAGATATTAATATAAAAAATGATGTTGGAGTTGATTGTGTCCCGCCCGAAATACTGAAAATGAAATAGTTAAACATATTTCGACCGATGGTATAATCCATGACTATGATAGAGTAAAAGGACGTAAAGTACTTTTCAGATAAATTTTGTAATTTATTATGTCGTATTTTGTTTAACTAACTAAATGTATTTTGTTTCAACTTGACCCCCTGAATTTTTATCCTGGTTTCGCCGTGTACACATACAACTAATAAGTTCCTAGTAGATAGAACTATTATAATCAACAATATTATCAAAGATATATGGTAATATTATTAATACTCCAATAATATTCTCTCTCTCTCTATATATATAGAACAACATAACCATATATAGATATCATACGTATACGTTAATACTAATATTGTAATAATCAGTTAAAACAACAATAATATAGTATATGTTAAAATGCTGAAACATGCATGAAAATCAAATTTGATTCGCAGGCCACACAAATGCACCGATTGCATATGCTCGTTTCTCCTCCAAACTTCCATTAAATCTCAACCCATATTGCATAAGAAGAATATCTAATTGCCACTCTTCCATCTTCTCATAATCTCCTTTCTTGTATTTTGGATAGTGAAGGGGCATCTGGAATCCTGCATGCTTTTCTTCACGGTAAACTCGATTTTTTTCATCGTTCTGCTGCACTTTTGAGGTATCGTTTTGGGTTCGGGAACCCAAAACTATAGTGCATGCAGAACGAAGAAAATGGCTCAGAGCCATTTTGCTATTGAAAGTTTTTGTTATGAAGAAAATGGGAATTGAAATATTGAATGCCGATATAGTATATATATATATATATATATGCGTAAAGTGTGTTAACTTGTGAGCTAAAAATGCTAATCATTGCGATTGTGTGAATAAATTATTGTTGTTATGGAGGCAAATAAAGAGTTAAGAGTCCCACAAGAAACCTCAAATGAATTATTGAGCTGATTAAGTGTAGTTGGTGTTTATTCTTGCTTGGTAGATAATTTATTTGTTATGTTTGTTTCTAGAAGTAATTATCGAAATGGTCCAACTAAGTGGTTGACTGTTATAATTTGATTTCCTAAGTGATATTGATGTGCAAATTAAATGGTCCTCATAAGTGCGTCTATCATGTGCGCAAATGATCCATATGTTGACGATCGTACTTACTTTCGGGTCATTTTTACAAATTTGATAAAAACTTGAAAAATTATTTAATTTTAAACTTTTTCAAGATGAGTTCAAATGGTCTCAGACTCTCAATAAGTGTGTATTATGTGTGCAAATGGTCCTAAAACATATTTAGATGTTCTTTATTTCTCCTTCTCCGTCAACATTTAACAGAAATAGTATTAAGTAACGGATCATTTGTGCACACGATATACAATTACAAGAACCATTTGCACATCGTTGTCACTTATTATAGAGATCAAAGTGCAATAGTCATCCACCTAGTCGGACTATTCCATCAATTATTTCTTTGTTCTGATATTTGGAAAACTATTTAGGGCGCAGTTCATCAATAATTGAGAAATTGAGGTATCTTTCTATATAGGAAATGAATATGTGTAACGTATTACGTATGTACGCTCAACTTACGTATGGTTTAATTAGAAAATGTGGCTTATAAATTACTCTTCACTCCAATTATGATAATATAAACATTTTCAGTTGAAACAAAAATCCTACTGTGCTAATTGAGTTACTATATATACATGAATAATGAATTGTTGGAATAATAATGAACTAAGTATGGGACTTTATGAACCATAACGGAACAATTTTCAAGATTAATAATACTCGTAAGTCTTTAATATTGACATTTAATTTATGATCGGTATTGGGGCCTGTTTTTCCCATAGGAATTATTGGTTGAAAGGTAGAGACTATGAGAATTTTGGAAATAAATAACATGGTCAACTCATCCCTTTATTAATTGAAAAAGGGTTAATTACACCAAAGATCACTGAAATTATCTAATATTTTCAGTTCGATCACATTCATTTTAAATGGACCATGTTAGATCACTCATGACTCAACTGCATTTTTTTAGGAAAACTTGGTGATCTTTCAGTGATCTTTGAGGTCATTAACCCATTGAAAATATTAGATACTTTCAATGATCTTTGATGCCATTAACCCATTGAAAAACACTACTCCTCCAATCCAAAAAGAGTGTCTTTCTAGAGATTTCACCCAAATTAAGAAATATTTAATTCATTCAAAATTTCTTCTATCTGTACCCCTATAAAGGCAATCGTTAATACTCCATCTATCCAATTAAGTATGAGGCAATCATTATTTATTTTGAGTCTTTTTATGCAAATAAGGGTACTAAGGAAAAAATTGATGTACTATGTATTGATTTATATAATAAGACACTCTTTTTGAATATTCTTAAAATATCTAAAAAGACATTTTTCTTGAATTGGAGGGAGTACTTTTTTTTTTGTTAATTTAAAGAATACTACTTTTTGCACACGATATATGTTATACCTTTAATGAAAATTGATACTATAAAACAAGTTTTTTCTGGATTAAAATAATTAGTATGTCCTTAATGGAAATTGGGCGTTCAGTAAATTTCAGTCTACTTTAACATATTATAATCTATAATAATATGTTTTAATCTCGACTAAAATCGACAATGAACTCAAATACTTCACTTTTTATCTTTGCATCAAATTGACGCCATAGAATTCAAACAAAACAACAATAGATATATTATGTACCACGTATTAATTAGCATAAAGAATCGGACACAAATTGGAGAAAACCCGTAGAAGTTGGATGAGTATAATATAATTAATACAAGTACAAAGAAATGTTTGTTTTGAAAATGAAAAAATAATTTGTACTAATACATTTGAACTTGATTAATGAAAACATCCTTGGCAAATACTTCCGCAGTTGTTCGTCTTTCATAAATCCAAGAATTTAACCTCTGACCGCCACGTCCCAATTCAGGAATACTAACCCGATTACCTTTCGGAGCACCTGTCGGGCTTCCCCGTGACCCTTAGGATCGACTAAAAGAAATAGTAGAAAACAAAATAAAAAATCAAAAAAATAAGACTAAAAGAATTAGAATTAGAAAATTTGGTAATTTAATTTTAAAATAATTGATAGTATATAAAAATTAAGCTAATAAATTTCTAATCTAATGGTTTGTGGACCAGTGTAGATGTCAATTGGTCGGAAATTGTCAGTTAAAAGTCAAATGAGACAATTGATGGTACCCCATGCAAATAAATAAAAGAGTATAGGAGCCGCAATGACAACCGAATGAAATTATGCAAAGTTGGGCGGATTTCGTAAGTGCCAACATCGTGGAATGGGGGGGGGTGTTTTGACGTTCGAGATTGACCTCGTTTGTAGCGTACACCATCACCCATTCTTCAATGTCAAGATATATGTAACGAATGCATGCGTGAAATAAACCATTTATAGTCCACCGAATTAGATTTGTTATTTGTCGTGTAATACTTCCTCTGTTTTTTTAACCTATTGTTTGGAATCCGTATAGTCAAACTTTGAAAACTTTGACCATTAATTATTATTAGTCGATAAAAAATAATGTAGTCATGTTCGATCTTGTTAGATTTGTATCAATCTATATTTTTGAAATATCAACTTTTTATAAGTTTTACAAGTGTAGAATTAGAGATATTTTCGTTTTAAATTGTGTCTCGTTGACTGTGAAATGTCAAAAAACTATCTTAAAAAAGAACAGAGGGAGTAGTAGTTAAATAAAATTATTCTCGATCACGTTTTCATGTAGTGATCTTTGAATCGGATTATGTAAGTTTTCCTAATTATTGTTAAGAATGATTATGTTCTATTCAAGACTTAATACTTTTTTATTATTGGTTTTATAAATATTTATGTATGTTTAAATTGGCCTATTAAAGATTATATACTATTTATTGAAGACTTAATCATTTCTAATTTATTTACTTTTTATTCAATGTTCAGAATTTATAGGAATAAAAGTGGCTTCGGATTGGAGTGAAAATTAAAATTTTCGACAACCCAAACAAATGTGAAGTCCGTCTGGCGTCGGATTATTCGTTGTGGTGTTTAGTTCATTTTTTGATAAAGATAGATATATATTGGAAGTCTGAAGCCATTCTGACTCCATTCTATTATTATTTTCAATTTTTAATTCATTTCGTTTAATATTATCAAATCTATTTTTGATTTCATTATAATTTGGCTTCGGAATAGAGTCAGCAATTATTTTATTTTTGAATAAATTAAATAAATAATAAGTCCGAAACCATTTTGAAGCAATTTCAACAGCAATTTCGGAGACATTCAAAATTTCTGGGTTGACTTTCTTTCTTGACGCCAATCCTAAGTCAATCCCTATCTTTTTTTGTGACTTTAGATCTCACCCCTGAAGCTAATGGTGCATTTTCTAATAGTGAATGTCTTTTATCATGCAGCCACTAGCTACTTCAAAACTTAAACCCTATAATTTTTTAGCATAAAATCATGCATTAAACCACAACTGAAATCATTGAATTCAATTAAAACATGTTATAATGGATCATGTTAGAAATTTGGTTACGTTTTAAAATTTTTGATTGTTTACATTTTCAATGAACTTTTAAGGCTATTTTCTCATTTTTGCCCCTAATAAAGTACTTTTTATCCTAAATAAAGTGATACTCCAACACGTTTATTTGAGTACATGTTAGTAATCTTTCACCATTCTTTAATAAAGTACTTTTTTCCCAAACAATCAAACATATCAAAACAGAGGGAGTATTATATATCGTAACTGATATAATCAATTATCATTGGTTATAAATAATTACAACCGATTATAACTTCTTGTAATGGATTATAACCCCATTATAATAGTGTGTATCACATTAAACTCAACTTTATCAACATATATTCTAAAATTAAATAAATTGTATGAATTGTAACTATACATAAAGGATATATTATATTATAATTATTATACTCGATTATACTTGATTATATATATTTTATCATATAGTGTTATAATCGATTATACTTATTAATTATAATGTGTTATATTTATCAGAAAAACTAGACCATATCAACATAATACCCCAAAATTGAAACTTTTATTACAAAACAAAATCAGATCTTCAAATTACATACACATAACATACATAGAATATAAATCCATAGTGTGTTCAACTTAAAAAGATTAAAAGTTTTGTTCAAAAAACAACCTTAAAATACCTAAAAAGAAATTTCCAAATAGATCTATAATTTTTTGTGGGCATTGCCCATATACCCATAAAAATCTTAAGGAACATTCAAATTTTTTATCACACATATTTGCACCGCGTCACCATTTATTCACACATGTCTCATTTTGTCTATTTGATTATACATCTTTACAAAAGTTGTATTGTTGCTATTGTTGTCAGAATGCTTGTTAAATTTTGAAAATTTAAAACATGTGACATTCACATGACTATAATTTAGGGGTAAATTTGTCTAACACCTACGACATTCACATGAATATCACATGTTTTAATTTCAAAATGTAACTAACATTCTAATGACAGTAGTAATGATGAGAATAATCTTCTTATTTATCTCAAAGTTAATTACATGTATATATATACACAATTCACAAATACCCTAGTGGGCCTAGAAACAATATATACTTGGCCTACAAGGTAAAATACATCGTTCAACACCACCCCTCAAGGTGGAGCATACAAGTTGTGTATGCCCAGCTTTCGAAGAAGTCGACCAAAGTGATTTACCCCTAATGGTTTTGTAAGGATATCTGCAAGTTGGGAATCAGTCGATACATGCGATGCAAAAATAGTGCCATCCATGAGTGCGTCCCGCTTGTAGTGGCAATCTATTTCAATATGTTTCGTGCGCTCATGAAACACCGGATTACGAGTTAGATGCAGAGCTGACTGACTATCGCAATTCAACTGCATAGGCCCATGTATGTGCACATCAAGACATCGTAAAAGTCCTCGCACCCATTTTAGTTCACATGTCAACTTTGTCATTGAACGGTACTCTGCTTCAGCGGATGACAAAGAGAATGTGTCCTGTTTCTTGGACTTCCAAGATACTGGAAAAAAACCCAAGAAACACAATCCTACCTGTCACTGAACGCCTAGTAAGCGGACAAGCTGCCAAATCTGAATCACACTATCCTGTTAACATCAAATCACAATTACGCTGAAGTAACACACCTTGCCCTGGACTACCTTTCAAGTAGTGTGCAACTCGAAAAACAGCTACCCAGTGATCCTCCTTTGGTTTGTTGAAGAACTGAGACAAAGTGTTAACTACAAAACAAATATCATGGCGAGTAAAAGATAGATACAATAGTCTATCTTCTAGACGCCTATATTTCTCCCCTTCAACCATAGCAGGACTAGTCGAAAGCCCCAATTTCTGATGTTGTTCCATCGGGCAAGTCACATGCTTGCATCCCAGCAGACATGTCTCATAAATAATGTCAAGTGCATATTTCCTCTGGCACAAATAAATAACTTCTCTGTTGCGAGCAACTTCAATACCCAGGAAATATTTCATTTTCCCCAAGTCTTTCATATGAAAGCATGTGTATAAGTATGCTTTGAAAGATGCAATATCACCACTATGATTTCCTGCAATAATCAAATCGTCGACATAAACCAAGACATTATCGAGTATCCTGTTTGCGGTAGGTAAAGAGCGAGTAATCAGAGTAAGACTGTACAAAGTCATACCGTCGCAGTGCATCAGCAAAAGTAGCAAACCAGCAGCGTGGAGCTTTCTTTAACCCATACAAGAACTTCCTTAGTCTACACACCTGAACATCACGACCTTTTTCGAAATCAGGAGGAATTTTCATGTACACCTCCTCTGTCAAATCACCATGTAGAAATGCATTGTGTACATCCATCTGCAGAAGTTCCCAATCTTTGGCTGCAGCAACAGCTAGAAAAACTCGCACAATGCCCATCTTAGCAACAGGAGCAAATGTATCAGAATAGTCGATCCGTTGCACTTGGTGATTAAAGAACACAACTAAGCGAGCCTTCAGCCTCTCAATCGTTCCATTAGACTTGTACTTTATTTTATAAATCCACATGCTCCCCAATTCTTTCTTCCCTTCTAGAAGAGACTCGAGAGTCCATGTGCCGTTATTTTCAAGTGCATCAATTTCAGTCTGCATAGCTTTGCGCCAACCTGAGTATTGCATAGCCTCCTTAAAAGATCGAGGCTCATTCCCCATAGTAATAGCTACTAGAAAAGACTTGTGCTCCAAAGCAAACCGTGAGCTATTTCCATAATGAGAAAGAGGGTAAGGTTTACCCCTAGTGGAGGCATGCTGCAGACTCGATGAGACGGGGTCTAAGAAGGTGGTCTATGTAGCTATAGTGTTGCAAAATCACGAAGGCAACCCGAGGGAAGTCGAGTGCGCATACCTCTGCCCAGCTCCTCTACTGCACCCTTGTCACCCCCCTTTGTACAGCAGTGGGCGAAACAGCCCCACTCGATGATGCCTGCAGCAAGGGGACTGCCTCACTCTGCTGTTGCAGCGTAGTCTGCTGCTGCAGGTCCATCACAGCCTCCAGCGGTTGTTCCCGTTGCAGCACAGGCTGCCTCGGCTCCTGCTAGAGCTCATCCGACTGATGCAGAACTGCGGAAGCATGTTCTCCGGTCGCTACACCCATCTGTCCACCTATCTGTAAAAAAAAAAAAAGAAGAAGAAAAAGAAAAAGGAAAAGAAGAAGAGGAAAGTTCCTCCACCAAGAGGTCGTCCTCCCACATATCAGGTAGGGGTTCATCCGAAGCACCATCCACCCCATTGTTGCAATCAACAGTCAAATAAGGGAAAACATGTTCGACAAACTTCACATCACGAGAGTAAAAAAATTCTTTAGTCTCCAAATCATAAACCTTCCACGATTTTTTGCCAAACGGATATCCCAAAAAAACACATTTGCGACTACGACTTGAGAACTTGTCAAGTTTAACATTCAGATTATGGGCATAGCAAAGAAACTCAAAAACACGCAACTCAGAAAGTGTTGGTGTCCTCCCGAATCGATATATAAGATCTTGGGCTACTCCCTCTATAGTCATTGGTTTTAGAGTAGAACCTCATAGACTCTTATCAAGTAACTAAGACAACTTTTGTAAAGATGTGTGATCAAATGAGACAAAATAAAACATGTATATCAAAAGGTGACACAGTGACAAACATGTGTAATCAAATGTGTCTTTAACTTTAAAGTTTATATCTAATTAAAAACGTGATTTTTAACTCCAATAAATTGAAAAAGATTCAACCTGTTATAGCAAAATAACTTTAAAGTATAAAAATCTTAAGATATTAGGTAAAGATTTTGAAGATTTTTTGTGAAAATTATTAATAAATAGAAAGATGTCAACTTTATGTGGGAGAAAGTTTTTGGAATAAGAACGCAGAATTGAGAAAATAAGGGTGTTTTGAGGTATTTTAGATCTGAAAAGATTTAGTGTTTTTTTGCTAATAAACGGCGTTGACCGTGCTTTCATAGTTGTACAGGGCTTTGAGTAACAGGTCTACTGTTGGGGCTCTAAAGTCTAATCTGATCTTGGACCTAGTCGTGTTAAACGAACCGGGCTGGACGGCCCCGGCCCGTTAAGGAAGGGCCCGACCCGGCCCGGCACAGAGCCCGTGTAGGCCCACTCATCTCTACCGGGCCGGGCCGGCCCCTTAAGGAATTTGAGGCCCCTATCTGGCCCAGGCCCCCTCCACTGACGGGCCTATCGGGCTCACACGGTATACCGTGTATAACTACAGGGTCTATCGTGAGTCAGAAAAAATTGAGGTTTACTATTTTGTAAGAAATTAATAGATAATAATTAATAAAAATAAATATTAATATTATTCATATAATAAATATTAATATTATTCATGCGGGCTTCACATTTACATTTTTTAAATATTATAAAGCTCTATCAACTAATTTCTCGCAACCATTCGCCTCATACACGTGGACGTTGAACACAATACACGAGTGACGACGACTCTTTTCGTGATCGTAGTCGAAGGTCACAAAATCAGCCGGCATCATCTGCATTTCCATCATGAATTTGAACCATCCTTTAGCAAGGTATAATTCATCATCGTAGACCGTTAAGTTTATGTCAAAATATCGCTCATCAGAATAGAGTTTACAGGGACCAATAAGCGATAGTTGACATTTTTGAATGAAACATCTAGGAACTCTCTGTTTAAATAAAAAAAAAGCTTATTAATCCATTTGACATTAATATAACATAACATAAGAAACAAGAAGATTAGTTCTTACGATCATCGCACGTGGTGGATTGCTAATGAGCTTGAAAAATCGTTGTGCCGGAGGTTGATTTGCCATAATTCAGTTAATTATAGAAGGTGTTAACGGTACTATGGAAGTGGGATGAATGACCCCACTGATCTACTTATAGAATGATTTACACGGTATACCGCGTAACCTTCACGGTATACCGTGTAAACTATAACGGATAATTTTCCGACAGTTGGAATAACTAACTGATACTTTTTGGTAATATTTGTATCAGTTAATTACCAACGGCTAGATTACATCACATGCGGTATACCGTGTAGTCGACACGGTATACCGTGAAACAACGAAAACAGATTCTTAGTATAATTTGTGGGCTCTATAAATAGGACACTAGTTCAATTCATTTCCCACAGCTATTTCAAGCATTCATAAGTACTCTCAAGCAATCTCAATCATTTATAAGTAATCTCTTGATCGCATTCATCATCTTGATCGCATTCATCGGGCTTTACCTGTTGGGTTTTTATACATGTTTTGCATATCAAATTATACAAAAACGTATAAACGATCGAATACAAAGTTCTAAATTCACATTTAACTACGAGTTTCGAGTATACCTCTTCGAGCGTGATCGAGTGCGTAGCGGAAGAGCAACGTCCGTTCCTCTCTCTAGTTAGTCCACACCAATGCGTGATTGATTCCTCCCTTGAAGCAACTAGAGCTTGAAGCGTATATGTCAAGAATGAACCAAGAGAAAAACGATTTCTTCTCTTGGTTTGTGTGTATATTTTCGGCCAAAAACTAGAGGAAGGAGGGAGTATTTTTTTTTTTGCTGTTTTTTCCCTTGTCTTACAAAGTGTACAAAAGGATGATAAAACATTGTCATCAAATGTGGTCTTAATATGGTGTTAATCACATTAACATCCATATGTAACCTCCCCCTTTTTCAAGCTCCCATTCAAGACTAGCATTAGTGCATTTGAATTCAAAAAGTCAAATGCATTCTTATGCATCATTTTTGGACGGTTAATGGGGTGGAAATTCCACTTTGGAATTTCCTCCCCTTTATTCTTTGACGTTTACACTTTTAACCCGGAAGTTTCAATCGTATTGAAAATCAAGCGCATTGTTTGTGTGTGACCTTCTAGGATCGAAATAACATTAGTCATATGTTAATAAAATATCGACAAGTATTTTACTATCATATAAATCATGAGCGGGTCCTAGTAAAACCATCAAGACCCCTAATGTATTTCGAATTCATTCCCAGCTCGTATATTATTGTCAAACAAATAATATACGTATGAACTTAACCTTAAATAAGTAATCACTTCGAACAATCAAATTGTTCAATGGGCACTAATTATGACGTGTCAAACATCTCATAATTCCAACATTACCACATCAATACATCATCTTGATCGCATTCATCGGGCTTTCATTTAGGCTTGTTTCTCTATTGGATTCGGTAATCTCTATCCTTTTTACTCTTTAAATTCAATTTGTAATTTTATCAATGATCAAAAGGTGGTCTCGAAGAAGGTTATTTGGCTCACGGACAAGATCGACGAAAGCTGGAATGGACGGAGTCAGGCGAACCAAGATGATGATGATGAGGAGAATGAAGATGATGATGAGGATGACGATGAAGATAATGATAATTAGTTTATGTTTTATTTCATGATACATTGGGTCCGAATTTATGTATGTAGTTATGTTTGAACTTATGTTGAATTTATATTTATGTTTTATCGTCAATTTGTGTTTGAACTTATGTTGAATGATGATTAGTTGTGTGTTGAATTTGAGTTTGAACTTGTTTGTCTGTTTTAAACTGATGTTGTATGTTTCACACGGTATACCGTGTGAAATTATACGGTATACCGTGTCAAAATGGCATTAACCTACTGGTCCTTCACGGTTTACCGTGTCAAATTACACGGTATATATACCGCGTGTACCGGGCCTGAGGGGCCTGGGGGCCGTGCCGGGCCTAAAGCCCGGGGGCTTCTGAGGGGGCTGGGGCCGGGCCTGGGGCCTGAACCCAAGGCCCCTATTCGACCCCTTAGTAAGGGGGCTGGGGCTGGGGGCCGGGCTTTGAATGCGCCGGGCCGGGCCGGGCCAGGGCCGGACTAACGGGACGGGCCCTCGGGCGGCCCGGTCAGGCCCGGTTCGTTTAACATGTCTACTTGGACC
The DNA here is from genome assembly GCA_003412495.2 of Echium plantagineum. Classification (NCBI taxonomy): domain Eukaryota; kingdom Viridiplantae; phylum Streptophyta; class Magnoliopsida; order Boraginales; family Boraginaceae; genus Echium; species Echium plantagineum. Next base: position 28,641,349 of record CM016564.1, read on the forward strand.
ACCTATAATGGTCTAGGTCAAGTATTAGTTTGGTCTAGCACTTTATGTATTTTTGAACTTATTTATTTATAAAATTATTCAGTTTTAAAAAAAGAAAAAAAAATTGTTATTATACAAATATGTGTAAATGTGTTTCAATTAATTCTGGATCCATCTTTATGTCAAGAATCTGTTTTAACAAAAGATGTCAATAATCAACAATGTTCATACTTCGCATGTATTTAACTCAAGTTTTTATTTAGGAGGTATTTGGTTCAGTTCTTGTTAGGGACAATTTGGCACATATTTCATACTAATTGGTTATTAAATATAAATTTATATATTCATTATTTATAATATTATAATGTTCATACGTTTGTTAATTTATTTATTTTAAAAACTGAATTTAAAGTTGCCGATCATTTTCTTAAGGAAAAAGTCCTTGTATTAATAGAAAAAAAAAATCCGATCTCAGGCTAATGGGCAATGGCATATCTAGTGGACAGTGGGCTGGGTTTGATCGTTCTTTAATGAATTTAGCGCTGAATATGGACCATCTTAAGCATTTGTAAGAGAAATTTGGGAGATCAATATCCTTTTGATCAAAATTTTAATTTTAGCACATCTTAAAATTTTCTTGTCCAAATAATGTTTTAACTAAATTGTCCCTTATAAGTTATATCTTTCACACTTCATCTTCTTTCCTGTCTTCTTTTACCACCCCAATTGTAACCACCAGTACAAAATTTAAGATAAAAGTGTGATCCATTTTTTTATATTTCTAGTATCTATAATCAGAAATTCCCGTAATTACGGTCTTTGTTGGCCGTTGTTCCGATCGAGCATCTGAGCTCCTTTTTCCCGCGACAATATATGGACACTAAGGCATTATTTTTTTTAATCTTATCTGTTCTTCCCATTGTGAATCTTACCGAATGAGTTTAAAACTTGTCCTCCAAGGACTAGCAAAAGCGAAATAGCAAAATTCTTGACAACAGGCTATATGGTTAGCATAATACGAAAAGATGGACGACCACGTTCAACATGAATGACTTTATGGAACAATCTGACTTTGACAAGAAGATCAGCCCCCTGGCTCTGTGTTTTCACGAGCTTGGGATAATCGACAGACACACCACATCTGAAAAGGATTTTTGAGCCCTAGCCCTGTAAGCCCACACCTGTGTAGAGTAGAAATAAGTGTCTGTAGACGCAAAGTAGTGTGTAGAGGCGATATCATTTTTCTTGTAGGGACGAATCAAAATAATAATGTTAACACTACATGAAAATAATATCCTTGATATCATCAAATATAAATTAACATTTACAAATACATTTGAGCTTAATATTGTAAGAGAATAATTCTCAGAAGTCAACATTCAATTAAGTTTGTGAAATGATAGAAATAACTCATTTATCCAATGGGTTTTACAAGGTTTTAAATATATCGTCCGCCAATGCATATTAATAGATATTTAGTATTGGATTAAATGAAACTTCAACTATTATTGGTAAAAACACTATAAATATGGAGATGGCTTCCCAGCTCATAATAAGTAACTAAAGGTGAAATTTGTGTGATGAATAATTTCTTTTGTCCTTTGACTAAATCAAATCCTTTGTCTAGAGAGTTGTGTGATTTTGATTTTCGATAATAAATTGCAAATGGAATAAAAAATGATATGATTGAGATGATACTTGTTTTTTAAAAAAGGTTAGATATTATCATAATACTAATTGAAATATAATAACTAATTAATTTTTCATCTAGTATTATTAATACTAAAAAAAACTTTGATAATTCACTTATATATTAACATATATGTAGATAATTACATAGTTCATGAAGCAAATTTGATAGCTTTAATACAAACTCAAACACTAACCATAGAGCTATCGAACCCTACAATGTTAATTACATCAGATTTCTTAACGTTAAAGCACTTATTTTGTGTTGTCGGAGCTGTAAAACTGGTTGTCTTGAGGATGATACGGCATGCAGGTAACTGGCCTGACAAAAATTTGCTCCAACATGTGCTTTTCATGATTTGACGCAGTGACTCATTTAAAACCTGCGATAATGTAATATCAAACAAAAAAGTTAATGTTTGTGGAGTTACTTCTTTATGGTATAGTGAGATTAATAATATAGTTAGGACTATGGTTTGTAATAGAATATGTTTCGTTTCGGTATGATGATTGGTGATAGGTATGGTGTGCTGAAATAGTGGTATAGACATATAATTTGTGTAATGTATCAGTATTTGTGGTGTGAGGCTTTGTAATAAGATGAAGTGAATAGTGTTTCTATATTTGGTTTGAGGTGATTGTGATCGAATAAGGATCGGGTGCAGATTGTGATTCCATTTTTGAAGTGTTCGATTTCGTTGGGCTATTAATTGAGGTAGATGGAAATTAATATTATTGAAAATAATATTATTTCTATAATTCCATATTGTCCAAATATTGCATATTAATATATTTATTTGGGTAAGTTGGAGGGTGGATTGTTTTTCTGGTATAATACTTAGGCTTCTTGCAAGAATGTTTGTCATGTTGGAGTGTGGGGCGTGGAAGTTGTAGGAAGTGAATGATGCCCATAACGGCTTGATGAAGGGGCATGATCTGAAGAGATGATCAATCATTTCTTGGTCATGCCGGCAAAAGATACATTTAGTTTGTAACTAAATGTATTATTTTTTTGGTTTTCCTTGCAAGTTCAGGTGTGGTAGGTAACCTATGTAATAATAATTTTCATATGAATAATTTGATCTTTTGGGGCAATTTGAGCTTTCAGAGATGTTTCCAACAGTGACGGTTGATTTTATAGTACTGGGTGGGTGTTTTAGGAATAGGGCGTTGGCTTTGGAGGTGGTAATAAATTGATTTGGTTGTCGGTGTGGATGATGAATTAGAAGGTTTGCATATGACTGATTTTGTTTTGTGAATGTTTTGAGTGTATTGTAGGGGCATGCGGTGTTTATACTTATGCGTGGTAGAAAATGTTGTCGTTCTAACGTTACAAGGCAAATTTGGGAATGGAGGGGTATTGAGTGGTTGGGCGTTATCTAAATATAAACTTGTTCTAGTTGAATTAAATCCTTGTAATAAACTTTTCCATATCCATGATGTTTGATGTTTAGTGGTCTTTTGAGGTATAATGGTGTGTGGGAAATACTTTGACTTAATTATGATATACGCGGGGGAATTGAGATTTTCAAGTAGGTTTAGAAAGGATTTGGCAAGGAGTGCCTTATTGAAATTAGATAAGTTTTTAAACCCTAAACCTCCTTTATCAAGAGGTTGTTGTAAAAATTCACGATTGACCCAATGTAATCTGATCGTATTGTGTTGATTCCATAAGAAATTCGAGAAAATGGTATCTAATGTTTGGAGTGTGTGTTTAGGGAAACTATACATTGACATTGGATATACTAAGACGCTTGTGAGAACTGACTTGATAAGTGTAATTTTTCCTGTTTGTGTTAAGAATTTAGTGTTCCAAGTATTTATTTTAGCATTGATTTTGTCAATAAGTTTGGAATATTTGAGATTTGTGTGTATGGATATCTAGTTCGAGCCCTAGATATTTACCATATTGGGAGGTTTCATTGAGAGGCAAGGCTAAAAGAGTGGCTTCTCTTTTGGCTAGGGTGGTGTTGGGGCTAAATACAATATTGGATTTTTCAAAGTTGATTTGTTGTCCAGAATTTTGGCAATATGTCTCTATAATATTTTTAAAGTTAGAGATTATTTGTTTTGTGAGTTTTAAGAAAAAATAGTTGTCATCCGCAAACAAAAGATGTGTTAGTTTAGGACTGTTCCTAAAAATACTGATACCTAAAACATTGTTTTCTTGTTGGTTTTTTTGGAGAGTTGCAGAAAGAGCTTCAGTGCAAAGAGAGAAGAGGATGGGAGATAGCGGGTCACCTTGACGTAACCCACAATTAGGTGTAAAAGGAGCTGTAACATGTCCGTTAATGATAACTGAATAACGTACTGTTGTTATGCATGATTTGATGATTTGAATCCAAGAAATTGGGAAATTTAGGGTTTCAAGTGTTTGTATTAAAAAATCCCAAGAAATTCGATCAAAAGCTTTACTCATGTCAATTTTTATTGCAGCATAACCATATTTTTTAGCTTTTGAAGTTCTGATATAATTACTGGTTTCCTGAGCTAGTATAATGTTGTCTTTTATAGATCTTCCAAAAATAAATCCATTTTGGTATTTGGTAATTAAGCCCGAGAGGTAAGGTTTAAGTCGATTAACTAACATTTTTGAAGAGAGTTTATAAATAACATTACAAAGGCTTATGGGGCGAAATTCAGTGATATATGAAGGATGTGGTTTTTTTGGTATTAAAGTTATGAAGGTTGTGTTAATCTCTTTTAGAAAATTGCTATTGTTTAGAAAGTCTAAGGTGGTAGCTATTAAGTCCGATTTTAGATGATTCCAATTATCTTGATAAAAACTAGCTGGTAAACCATCTCGTCCAGGAGATTTAGAAGGATTCATTTGAAAAACTGCTTCTCTAACATTATCTAAGATTGGTTATTTGTTACCTGCTAGCACAATTTAGTTCTTCGGATTGTCTGTTAAAGTACAAATACTAAAAAAACTTAATATCCTAAATCACGCTCAAAATTTAATGAGATCTTGAGTTAATCGAATAGCTTAATGAAAAAGACTCTTGTTAGTGACCAAAAGGTCCTCGGTTCGAAACTCAATCCATCGTTAAATTACAAAAAGAAAAAGAAAAAAAAAGAATTAGTGAGATCTTGAAGAAAATATATTTTCGTTAGTCACGAAAGAACAAAGATAAAACAATACGTGACACCGTCTTCCACGGAGAAGTATTCACTATGCACCTTGGGGAAATCAATTTAATCCTTGATTACTCGTTCAATTGACTTCAGGTATGTGTAATATAATATTTCATGAAATACTTACTAAACGTTATTTGATATCCTTAGTCATCATGAATTGAAGTGATTTAGACTTTACTTACGTGCTACTATTTCTCCACAATCAAAGCTTCTAATCTATTGATTTCGTACTTTCTTTTCATCTCTTTTCAAAGGTTCTCATGTTCGATTCACGCAGAGATATATATTTAAACATATTTATTTTGGGGTTTTCCTTGCAGCATTTCAATATTTATTATGTAAAATTTTCATGCGTTTTGGCAATTTCTAGCACCTACAATTTGTGGGATTTTCGGGTTTTTCAAGGCAACTTTGGGTCGGAGTCACATTGAGGAAGCGAGGTTTAGACATTACATGGATTATTGGAGCACATTCAGGAACCGAAAGTTCATTGAAGCAGCAGTCAGAGAAGACGAAATTATTTACTTGAAGCTTAGACTCTCATTTGCTTAGTTTATAATGTATTTCGTATCTCATGATTATTTATAATTTTTAAATAAATTCAAATATAGTGTGTCCAAATATCTCCAACCTAACCATCTTACCACTTTAGACAATCCCCTAAAGCTTTACCTCATATTAATAGTCCTCACTAATCAAGTGTGTATGGTATTACACTTTAAATCAATTAATCAAGTCATCATGTATGAAGTACGTACTTATATTATTATCATGAATGCAGAGTTCAATTTGTGTGAATTTATTTATTGTATTTATAGTATATTTTTTTAGTTTATTTTTTCACATGAATATATATATGATGTTAAAATAATTTTGCGAATTTCAAAAGCATATTTGACGATAAAAATATACAACCTCATTTAACCCAACTCATCTTAAGTCTACCTTAAATAATATATTAGTGTAAATCATAAAACATTTTTGCAAAACTATCTAATAAGAAATAAAAATAAAAATATTTAATAATATTAATGGTTAGTTATTGTATAAAATATTTAGTTAAATAATATTAATTTAAAATCCTTAAAAATTTTAAATCCCTAATATCTTGGAGATTATGAGGCTTCATTTCTAATATCTAATTTACACGTTCATATATTATATATAGGGTAGATTATTAAATCGGATAGAAGAATTTTTAATTTAAAATTGTAGGTATAAACTTACATTTAATGAAAAAAATCTTTCAACCAATTCTATCATAAAAATAATATATAAATTACTAATTGAACGATATTTTTGAATTTAAAACATTATACGTTCTTTCCCGACATAAATTTACGATATACCGCGCGACAATTTGAAGTGTCAAAAGCTAAAGTCAAGAAATGGCGGGAAAATCGAGCCCTAATTGAGTAATCGAGGACTAGTCAACGAAGCTTTTCCTAATATGCCGTTTGGACATGGCAAAAGACAAAGCCACCTTCACTGTCTTAACGAATTCTGTTTGGTTTTATTATTGAAATTGTCGACTAATACGGTGATATATATGTACTGATATTCACGTCAACTAAAGTGGTGGAAAGTATCGACGTGTTGAGATGTCCCCACCATCTATGCTTTCTTCAATTCCCACCAACACTTTAAGACACTACTCAACTCAATTGTCCCCATGCTAGTTGTCACTTCTCCCAAACTCAACATCAAAGTATACTCATAGTTAATCGAATAGTTTAGTGAAACATATTTTTGATAATGGTTATAAAATTTTAGGTTCAAATTCGATTTTATTGCTAATAAAAAATAATAATACAATATACTAGGTCGAAGCTAGCTACTTCGAGGATAAAATGTACGAGTTATATGTTTGGATATACAAACAAATGCACGAAACATGTGTGTCGAGCATTTCAGATGCATGCCATTGGATATTTTTCATTGACTTGAAAAACAAACAAATATGTACGCGTCCTATCACTCATGTCTTGTACAATCCGTACCATGAAAATATATACAATAAAAATCCTCTCTTCAATTATTTCAGTTGATATCAATTTTTTTATATTATGAAGTTCCAATAAAATAATGGTATCAAAATATACTTAACGACGTCAACTTTGAAATCTATGAAAGTATATAAAATAAGAGGGGTTAATCGCACCAAAAATCACTAAAAGTATCTAATAATTCCAGTTCGATCACTCTCATTTAAAAGTATCCATGTTGGATCAGTCAACTGTATTTTTCCGGTAAATTTGGTTACTAGGCCGTTTTAAAAGATTTTGGGTCATTTTGTAAGTTTTTTAACGAGGGTAATTTTGCCCATTCACATTTATAGACCTTGAATCATCTTTTTTTTTAATTTTTTTAACTTTTTTTTCTTTTTAGTTTTTTTAGATTAATTTTTTTTAACTAATAAAAGACACAAAATTAATTAATTTTTTTCAATTTCTTTTTTTTTTACTTTTTTTGCTTGATTGAATTTCATGTCTTTTATTAGTTAATCAATTTTTCATGTTTTATTTAAAAAAATTAATGTAAAAAAAGGGGAAAAAAATTAAAAAGGAAAAAAATATTTCAAAAATGTTAAAAAAAAGACGATTGAATGTCTATAAATGTGAACGGACAAAATTGCCCTTGTTAAAAAAAACTTACGAAATAGCACAAAATCTTTCAAAACGGCCCATGGCCAAATTTTACCGATAAATGCAGTTGAGTAATCCAACATTGACACTTCTAAATGAGGGTGATTGAACTGAAAATATTAGATCTTTTCAGTTATCTTTGGTGCCATTAACCCGAATAAGAAAGAAATTATAGGTCGACATATAAAAAAGGGAACTTTAATTTAAACGAATTAGATGTAACATTACATTGTTAAAATAATAATAATAATAATAACAATAATAACAATGATAACAATAATAATAAGAGTAATAACAACAATAATAATAATAATAATAATAATAATAATAATAACAACAATAACAATAACAATAATAATAATAATAATAATAATAATAATAATAATCATAATAATAATAATAATAATATTGTAATAATAATAATAATAATAATGTGTTATGGTTCTAGCTAGTATAGAATTATATATGATATTGTATCAATACTACCGAGATAATGTAATTTAACTATTGTACGTAAATAATACTATTTTCATTTCTAAAAGATTGTCATATTTTTTAAATTTTGATGAATTCACTTTGCAAATTAACAACTTAAGTAATTATTACTATTCTTTATATTTTATTAAAAATAAATCAGAACCATCATATCTTCAAATCATGAACTAATTAGTTTTTTATTTTATATATGTTTCTATTAAAAAGAAATAAGAATAATCTTTTACCAATAAAGAGAATAGAAATAATAAATGAACATATAGGAAAATAATTAATTAGCCTTCCTAATTGGAGTTGAAGGTAAGTAGCAGTAATTTAGCACGTCGAGGAGGAGGAGGAGACGTGCCGGAATCATGGAAGAGTGATGGCAATAAATCATGCACAAATCGATGCAAGCTAATAATTTAAGGTATATAATCTTCACAGATTTACTTGTTCTCAATCACCTCTAGCTTACTCAAAAGGACAATTTATTTAAAACCATTATATTTTAACATAAAAAAGAGGGCCAACAAAGATTATGATATATATTTGTCACTGCACGTCTACACGCCCAATCTTAGTTTTCCAAGATCATACTCCATCCTTCCGTCTTTTTTTGTCTTGGATTTTAGATTTTTTGAAATGTCGAACTTTCACTATGAATTTTTATTAGTAGATAAAAAAATATAGTAAATGATTTTATCGATCACTAATAATGTTTGTTAAAAACTCCAGCCAATCACCTTAGTATATGTATATGATATTGTATACTTGTGATCACTAATGTTGAATATTATGTATACTTTGGGTCACTCACGCGTTTTTTTGCTACAACTCATGATTTTTTGACATTGTTAAAATTTTTAATAAGGATATTTTAGTCATTCTCTCATAATTTGGTCATTAACATCAACTAACACTCATCGAAAATGTCGAAAAGTTACGAGTGGTAACATTATGGTAGAATGACTAAAATACCCTATCAAAAATGTTAAAAATGTCCAAAAAATCGTGAGTTGTACCAAAAAAACATATGAGTGACCAAAAGTATACATAATACCCAACATTAGTAAGCGAAAGTATACAAAGTCATACTAGGGTGATCGACTGTGGTTTTTTAACAAACGTTAGTGATCAGTGAAGCCATTTGCTCCAAAAAATAATGTAGCCATGTTGGATCTTGTTAGATTCTTTTCAATCTATATTTTTGAAATATCAATTTTTTATAACTTTTATGCATATAAAACTAGAAATATTTTCGTTCTAAATGGTGTCTTGGTGACCGTGAAAAATCAAAACACCAAGATAAAAAAAAGAGCAGAGGGAGTATATGACGGCTAATAGAATATATTCCTCGATTCATAACCTGCCTGATCGGATGGCGAAAGGCTATATTCATTTCGTTATTGTAAACTTATACTTAATAGAACCCTAATTGCAAATAATGATTCAAGCCCTATGAAATGTGTTTTATATCTATAGATGGTTTTAGTTTAGCAACTATAAGGAGAGAAGCTCTCTTGAGAGCGGACAAATTTGCCTCGTTTATGAGTATTTCAGACCTTTTATTCTTTTCGATTTTTCTTTTTTTCTATTTGTATTAAATATTATAATGACATTATAATGAAATACTCGGAAAAGGCGTGCTTGCACGACAACTACACGAGGCCATTTTCCTATTTATTTATTAGTAAATTAAAGTATATATATGCTTGCTTAGTATTTTAGAAATTAAAGTGTGGCCTACTGTATTATTCTGGCATCACGTGAATATAGTCAGCTCCATTGAATTTTGATGTACTAAGAGTTACTACTGTTCCTCCACCCTAAGAATTTAATAGATAAATAAGTACTCCCTCCGTCCCTAAAAGATTGTCACATTTTGACTTTTGGTGGTCAACAAAAGACGATTTAAAACATAAATATCTATTATTTTACATGCGAAAAATTTATAAAAAGTTAATATTTCAAAAATATATATTGAGATGAATCTAACAAGGTACCACAAGACTATATTATTTATTATCGTTTAATGAGAATTCATGATCAAATTTTGTAATGTTTGACTAACAAAAGTCAAAATATGACAATTTTTTAGGGAGGAGGGAGTAATAAATTAGGAGTGGGAGAATGATGGTGGGAGGCTTCTTTGAATGAATAGAATATAATAAAAGTAACGTGACATGAGTGAGCTTTGGATTTAGATCTACTGAGTTTGCATGCAGTTCTTGAATCACAAAACATGCTGCATCATATATATTTATAGGGTTAATATCATATTCATTCATACACATTTGATCAATTATGTCATGTGTCTAGATGATTTTTTCGATCATACATATTTTAAGAAAAATATCATTTGGTAATTCGTCGTGATGTATGATAGGTGTATGCTTAGCCAGACCCAGGACTCAAATTTCGGTGGTGCAAAATTAAAATAAGTTATCGAACAAGTATTAGTTCAACAAAAATTACATTAGCGAGACTGTATTCATAAGTTTACTTGTGATGTAATTACAAATTATTCTCATTAAACCACCAAGTTACACATAAGTTTATATAGAATTTTTTTCACCAAAAATTTTGGTGGTGCATTTGCACCACTTTATTGTATGTAAGTCCGGCTATGGGTGTATGTGACTCTTTTTTTAACAAATTGATAGAAATAAATAAAATTTTTCAATACTCATTTTTCAGAAAATTTGTTAAAAAAATCGAACTAAACAACAGTGTTTATAATGGGAGTACTAAACGGTGCATTTTTTGAAACGTGTACATTCGGAAAGATCGTTTTGCAACGTATATGTTGGAAAAGATCGTTCTGCAACAGAATTAATCGAACATGACATTAACTCTCTCTCTATATATATGTGTGAGCGTGACTAAATAATTTTGAAGCATCACTTCTATTTCGTTTATTTATTAATTAATTTGATCACTTATAGTATATACCTTTCAAATCGTCATATGCTATATTAGTCTAGTAATATCCAAAATGGGCTTATTTTCAAGAGATTTTATGTTCGATTATCTGCAGAGGAGTATTTTAAGGATACTTCCCCCCTTCTGGGATTGCCTTTGCAACTTTCATCACCTATTATGTATGATTCTCTATAGAAGAGTATTTTAAAATACTTCCCCTTTCGGGGTTGTCTTTGCAACTTTCAACATCAGTATCCATATATAGTACTATTTATTGAGGAGTATTTTGAAATACTTCCCCTTTCGGGGTTGTTTTTGCAACTTTCAACATCGGTACCCATATATAGAATTATTTATTGAGGAGTATTTTAAACATATTTCCTTCTTTATAGGGTTGCTTTTGCACTTTTCACCATCCATCATGTAGAATTTTTATGTAATTTGACGATGTCCAGTATCCACTCTTTAAATTTGTAATTTTTATCATTTGAAAAGAAACATAACATTCGATCCAATTCGCTCAAGTTCATAAAATGGTAGTCAACTATTATTTCTATATATATTTATATTTGTTTGTTTGAGAAAGATATCATTTAATTGATAAATATAGAAGAAGTATTAATGAATTGGTGATGGAAGTTAGTCGCTTCCTTCATCGTACGTGGGAAGATTTTCTTTATTATGCTACCATATTGGTCTCTGACATGATCTTTTTATTTATATACTCATTTATAGAATAATTTTATAAATTTGAACGTACAAATTTGCAATCAACTTATTATAGAATGATTTTATATACTCATTTATAGAATAAATATATTTGATTAGATTAGACATTTATGGAGAAGATACATATTGGGACTAGACTGAACACAATTATATGCATCTTTTACTATTGAAAGAATCCGAATATTACATTTTAAATATATCATTTCACATAAAATTGTCACAACTATATATGTAATGTAATCCACTAGCCAAACTTATTATCATCATCATCATGTAATCATCTTCGCTTAAGAAATTAGTGGATATCTTTTTGAGAAACCAATAATCTAATTTGAATGTTCATGATTCATCAGACGTTAATTTTAATGTGAAGCATGTTTTATTAGTATAAAGTTATGCCATCAACTAAATCTAGTGATGCCTTTTTCTTTTCAGATAATAGATCCAAACTTAAATCGAATACCACCGGACTATTAAGCTATCAATAAGTAAATATATAGTAGTTAAAATGTTTAGTTATGAATACTTGTCGATAGCTCAACAGCTTGATGACATCTGACCCAAGCTTTCATTTATGTGATCTTGGTTTCAAATTTCGTTCGAGACAATTGTTTCATAATTCATTCTAACTCTTTATTTTTGATAATTTTTGCATTCGTTAATTGTAATACTGTTGTAATACTAAAACTTTTATTCCTAATGTAGAAAAGAAAATGTTTAATTATGAATACTTAGGTAGGAATGCAATATGAGTTCCTAACCTCTAATGATAACATAGAAAGGTTGCTTAGAATGAAATCAAAGCAACAACCTCAAGGAGGTTACAACTATGTGGATAGCTATAATGATTAGTGGGTTACGAAAAGAGCATATTGTAATTATGTTCCATTAGGAAACAAACAACACAACATAGGATAGTTCCAAGTTCCAACAAGAAAAAAACAAACTAAGAGCCACTACTCAATTTATGGACAATAGATAAGCCGAGCAGACCGAGGGTATTGTCTTGTTTTCAACTAATAACAACTAATACAAGAGCCGGCATTTCTAAACTTCAAATAATTTTTCTCAATTCTCTCCATCGATAATCGATTTCTTCATAGTCTAGTGACATGACATCTTACCGAATATTCAATTAAAAAGTCTAATTTACAAAAAAGAAAAGAATTATATTTCTAATTAAACATTGGTCTCAAGAAAATTGTATGAGTGAAGTATTCTTTATGGAATAATTTTGTAAAATTATATTTTAGATATAATATGTAACTGGTTATTGTCAGGACTAGCTATTAGTAAAACCTCATGAATCATGTATTCATGATGATGAATTAACTTTTTTTTTATTTAAATTTTGTTATTTGAAATTAATGTCTTACCAATCTTATATCGAGTTGATATACGAAAGTTATGACTAATTTATTAACAAATCGATTGAAGTAATTCTTTTTGTACATCTAGTATCTACCCCGATTAAAAGCATAATCAATGATAACAAATTTTATCAATATTTTCTATTTTTAAAGATGGTCATTGTTATCTTATTTTATTTTATTTGGATGATAATTTATTTATTAGGCTCTTCAAAATTGTACATAGTAAGATGACATTAGTGATATGCGTTAAAGATAAAACAAGAAATATTTTAATATGCCAATAAATAAATTAAATTTGTAAATTATTTCCAATTCGATGCTAGTATATATTTCCAGAATCCTCAATATTCATAAATCCATTGACCTTTTAGATATATTTATTAATTAACCTCAATCTCGTCATTTACCAAATAAACATTTTGGAAAACAATTAATTATCTTGGACAACTTCTGTCTCCACGCGTGACTTGGGGAGTATATATATATACTCTTAGCTCACGACCAAATTCTATTACATAAAAACACACTTTGTTCTTTAGTGAGATAAATTAGAGTATGCTTTTGTTCTTTTAGAGAGAAACTAGAAATAAAAGCAATAGTTCAAACGGCAGACTAAAAATCCTTTTTACGGTTAAAATTGTTTGAAGAAAGAAGAAGATGGAATGGTCTGCAGTTTTGGATGAATATCAAAAGCTTATTTTCGGGATCAATACTCCACAGTAAGAATTTCTTTAGCTTTTTTGAAAAATTTCCTTTCTGGGAAATGTTTCTTTTGAAAATTGGTGTTTTTTGGATGATTTTGCCATGATTTTTCGACTATTTTGGTGTTTTTTATTTTTAAATTAATGGAAAATTCATGTTCTGTTTTTTTTAATCATTTTTTTTGATTTTTTATTGGACTGTTGAAAAATGGAATTAGACAACCATTTTGGGTTGGAGGGACTCTTCATTACAAAAAATATTCTTGTCTTAAAATTTAAAAACCATAAACCATGGTTAAAAATAAATTACTATTTGAGTTTTGATGGTTCACTTTTTAATATTTTGAATCATTTTTTTTTTAATTTTGAAGACATGGGTTTGACTAATTTTCAAACTTTTCTTGATATTTCTTTTCAGGGTCGTGATTGATAATGCTGGATGTTCTAATTCAACCCGTGTTATGGTATGTCAAATTTTCATATTGCTTTTTTGTGTTAGAATTTTGCATGGAATCTAAATTTAATTTTGAGTATATAATAATTCAATTAAATTTAATGTAGATCGATAGTGCTAGAAAGCATGGAATTCTTCTGGAAGCAGTGCAAGTGTTGACAGATCTCAACCTTTCGATTGAGAAAGCTTACGTCTCATCCGATGGTCGTTGGTCCATGGATGGTAAGCTACTATGCCTAATGTTCTTCCGGTTGTTGTCGAGTTTCGTTTTGTGTGACACTCTATGTTAAAAAAACGTTACCGTAAAAAGGTTATTTGTCATGGCCTTAACGTAACATGAAATTAATCGAGTGTAACATGTCCACACAATCGACTACGCAATTGTAACTGATTTGATCTTTTAATGTAATACTAATTGCTTAAGTTTCTTATTGTGTATTGCAGTTTTCCATGTAACTGATATAGATGGAAACAAGTTAACCGATGAAAGTGTCATTAATTACATGGAGCAGGTAACGAATACTTTTGATTGTCCTATTATCTTAATGGTCTTGAAATAATGTGTATTAATTGATATGTTTTTTGTGTGTAATTTACAGTCTCTTGGGACGATTCAGTTGACAAGATCAGATCGAATCGAAGGGTTGACTGCATTGGAGTTAACTGGAACTGATAGAATTGGCCTTTTATCTGAGGTTTTTGCAGTGCTGGCTGAGTTGGAATGTAATGTGGTAGAATCTAAAGTATGGACACATAATGGTAGGGTTGCATCACTAATCTATGTTAAGGATTTTGATTCGGGGTCCCCAATTGAGGATTCTCAAAAAATTGGCAATATCGAAGCTCGTTTAAGATATCTCCTTAAGGGTGATAATGACATTAGGAGTGCCAAGACTTCAGTTTCTATAGTTGGCACTCATACAGAGCGGAGGCTTCACCAAATGATGTATGCTGACCGGGATTATGAAAGGAAGTTTAGTGCGTGTGGAGATTCACCAGCTGTTTCGATTCAGAATTGCTTGGATAGAGGATACTCTGTCATAAATATCCAGTGCAAGGATAGGAGGAAACTTCTGTTCGATGTTGTTTGCACATTAACAGATATGCAGTATGTCGTGTTTCATGCCACCATCAACACTACAGCTTACACAGCATCCATGGTACGCATTCTTCCTAGTTCCTACCTAACAACAATGCTGCATAATATTTGAGTGTTTTGAAAATAGTGTATCAAAAGTTTCTGAGTCCTATTCATATTTCTTTTCAGGAATTTTTCATTAGGCATGTAGATGGAACTCCTATTAGCTCGGAAGCTGAAAAGCAACGTGTGATTCAATGCCTTCAAGCTGGAATAGAAAGAAGAGCATCTGAGGTATAATCCAATTGTCATTTCCAATGATCAATTTGTCAACTAACAATCTTGGATCAATTCGTCTGATATATTTCATTCATACTAAAACTTCAGTTTCCCTTTTTCTTGCAGGGTGTCAGATTAGAGTTGTGTACAACCGATAAGCGAGGGCTATTGGCTGATGTGACAAGGACCTTTAGAGAAAACGGACTAAATGTGACAAGGGCTGAGATATCAACAACAACAACAACAGACACAACTCTCAATGTATTCTATGTAACAGATCCCTCCGGGAATCGTGCTGATCCAAAAATTATAGAAAGCGTTCGCCAAAAGATTGGCACGGGTTCCTTGAAAGTGAAGGCATTGCCAATGATCTATCATCAAAAGGAAGGACTCGACGAACCTCCTCTTGGTGTTGGTGGCACCATGCTGGTATCACTAGGTAGCTTAGTGAAGAGGAATCTATCCTATTTAGGATTGATCAAATCATGTTCTTAGTGAAGATCCACAAGCAGAATATCCACGACACCCCCCCCCCCCACGGACACGCCCACGCCACGCCCTTCATACATATTCATCATGGATACATAGAGTTGGACACATGTACATAATATAGTGATTGATTATTAGTTTCAAATTAGAAGGCAAGTAAGTGGTCATTGTAGTTTTCTATTGTCTACTCTCCCACCATTACAATCTTGTGATTCAGCATATTGGTTGCTGGTGGTGGAACTCAAGAGCAAAGATTAGAAGTTATATTGGATACGATTGATGTTGGATTCTTACTCATTATTCTTTGTACATAGAGACTTTCTTTTGAGTTCCAAGAGTAATTTTTGTTTTATTGTATGAGTTTTTTTTGAGTAATTATTGATGCTTTCTTTTCAATCAAAATCCAAGATAGACCCACCTTCTAGCCAGGGCGAAACCAGGATAAAACCTCACGGGGCGAAATCATTATATAATCTTTTTTAGATAGTTAAACAAAAGTAAACTCCTCATTACAAAAAGAGAAAGAATAATGTAGAGCCACAGGGATTCGAACCCAGCCAGGCTATGTGAATAATTGTGGGGAGGCCAACTCAGCTAGAGGACATTTTGTTGACAGATTACATATAAAATATCCTAAGTCTTTTCTCAAATCGAGGGTGGGCGAGCCCCCCCTAGTCCCCCCCCAATTCCGCCCCTGCTTCTAGCACGACAACAAGACATTGCCCCACAGCTACAGCGGTTAACGAGTCGGTCCGATTTTGGCCCAAACTGATTCCTCTCGAGCATGAAATCACCAAAATATGGCTCCACATCTCCACCAAGAAGCAACCTGAATGACTAATCCAAGATCGCAAATAGATATCATATCAAGCACTTCTCTTGACCCGACTCCGTTTGGGGAAGCTTTATTCACCATCACGATTTAACTAAAGAAGTATAGGCATCGCTCTATTTATATTATTACTAATGGATTCGCTTCGTTGATACAACAACATCTTAACTTAATTTATTCTATATATATTCATGTAATGTTCCATTGTAAATTACGAAATCAATACATTCTTTCACTAAGTACTTCCCCACAATTTCAAGATTGTAAGATTGGAGCTACTTGAAAGAATTCTTGATGCCAAATAATGGCAACATTTTGTGGTTCGCAAGTAAAATTGAGTATTTTTTCAATCTCTTTTTATGTAACAACTAGTATTTTAACAAGATACCATTTGGAAAAATTAAGCGAGATCATTATAATAAGGATTTTTTAAAAATGTGCCCTTAGGGCACAGGTTAAAAAGGTAATAAGGGTACAAAATTGATAATTAATTGCAATTGAAATTTGAATGTTATTTTGTATGCTTATGAATATTATTTTGTATGCTTATGATAATTAATTGCAACAGACATTTTGCCTCATTTTGTAACTTGAGTGATGAACTGAAACGTGAGTGATGAACTGGAACTCAAATCCAAACGTGTATGATGAATAATGCCTTTAGTCCTTTACTTTTTTGTTCACTTTAATTATCAATATGTAAATTGTATCATTTTATACTATACTTTCTTCTTGTTTTAACACAGGCACACAACTTAAGTAATATATGTATCATTTTTTCAAAAAAATTGTTTATCAGTGTTATTTATCTAATCTTATTTTTGCCTTTTAGGTAATCGGAACCAATTACTTTAGTACATTTTGATACTCATAAAACAGTGTATATTGTACAGTAATTTTGGTACATATCTTTTTTGAGTTTTTTGACTTGTACCATCTTAGAAAATGTACATTTTATTTTGAGTATATATGTTCTACATTAAAATTAAATATGTATTTCGATTAATAAAAATTAATAAACGATAATATTAATGAACTGTAGTCGTTAAGGTGGACATGCAATACATGCTACGTGTAACAACACCATTCGTTCCTAGTACTACGCGATCATTCAAAGTCATTTTTATGCAACTGCTCAAAAACACATTCTCTGTTTTTTTTCATAATATTCATTTAACAACCAACGTCCTTAACCGTTTCTCATATCCATTTTCCGACAAAATGATGAACATTTTTGCTTTATCTGTAGTCCTCACCACTCTCTTAATAGCAAGCGTCCATTCTCCACACCCACAAGTGAAAGATGTTATTGTGAAAGAAGGGCATAGAGTAGTTATGGTTGAATTCGATGAGGAAGGCGAAACAAACACCAAAGTCTCGATTTCGTCAAGTGATGAGGCCAATGGACAATTTGGGGCATCTGTAAAGGGAAAAATTAATGATGTTGTTGGGGATGCTAAGGAGAAACTCAAGGCTGTGAATAATTTGGGACAAGGGGTTAAAGATTCTGCGAGGGATAAGGCGAATGAGGCCTCTCATTTGGCTAAAGATGCTGGAAATGATGTGAAATCAAGAATGTTGAAACTGTTTAGCGCAGCGTGGATGACGAAAGATACAGTGGCTGAGAAGGCGAAACAGGGTTCTGATGTCGCTGGAAATTCTGTAAAGAACACGAAATCAAGAATGGAGGGGGGCGCCAAAGTGGTTTCAGGTAGTGGAGGAACTCGAGGGCCAGAGGGGCAAACGTCGTCCCCTTGAAATTTTGAAAGATGAATTTTTACTATTGAAAATAAGATTTTTTGTAAAGTTTTTGATGTCTCGCGTCCTAAATTTCTATATTTTCTTAGTTTGTTTAATATAAGTTCATTGTTCGTTCGCTCCTGCATAATACTGCAGGGATGGCTAAACAAGGCGCAAAGGAGACTGCAGAGATGGCGAGGCAGAAAGCGTGGAGAGGAAAAGAGGCGGTTGAAGAGGCGATTGCTACAACCAAGAGGCTGAAAGTAGGTGTTGAGAAGAATACCCCCAAGAAAACAGACAAAATTAGGCGCCATGGACGAGGATTATTGCATTCTATGATTTGTAGTTTGAGGTCGAAAATGAGGATTTTGCAGTTGTTTGGATTTGCAACTGGTTATGGAATGTCAATGTGGGTAACATTTATGTCCAACTATGTGTTAGCAAGGGTCTTGCCTAGGCAGCAATTTGCAAGTGCCCAAAGCAAGATTTATCCCTTTTATTTGAAGGCTATGGCTTGTAGCATTGGACTCTGTTTTTTAGGCCATTCGATATCCGAGTGGAAAATTCGAAAATTCATTTCGATGGAAACTTTCCAGGGCTTGAATCTTCTATTGACCCTAGCAATGATCCTGGCTAATTTGTTCTACTTCGAGCCTCGGCTTACTAAGGTACGTCTTGCATTCGTCGAAGGTACTATATAATATGACTTATGTTAATGACTTATGTCATGACTATGCCAATAATTGGGTTAGGTGATGTTTGAGAAGTTGAAGTATGAAAAGGAAACAGGCAGGGGACAACATGACTCTCAAGCGGCAGCCACTACTACTACTACTACTACTAAGGCGCTTGAAGCATCGACTAAAGAAACCGAAACAACGGAAGCAGCACCCGGGACACCAACAGGGTCACCAGCAGCAAGTGGAAGTGCAACGGGGGCAGGACCGTCGAAATTAGTCGAGATGAGTGAAACCCTGAAGAAGTTACACTCTTGGTCATCTTTTGTGAATGTGGTTACATTGATCGGGCTCAATATGCATCTAGTTTATCTTGGACAGTGCCTGGGGATAACATGTTGATTCTTTTAATGTTCGATTAGTGTGTGTTGTAATTTAGTTAAGACATTTAATTAGGATGTTTTGTGTAGTCGTTAGTTTGTAAATTGTACAAGTATGGTGTACCATCATAGGTGTAGGTTGATGTTTGCTGTTAAACTAATATTTACTATATTCTGAAAATTACAGAAACAAATCAAACAAGATTGTTGCACATTGCTTAAGAATTTGTTCAATTCTCACTTACACATGAATTTTTATACTAAAGTCATAGTCTTTTCCTTCATGATTATACAAAGTTATAGTTTTTTCCTTCATCATTATAGTATACATTTGTACTAATAATCACAATTTCTTTTCTCATTTACCCATCAAATTTAAACGAAAGCAAAAAAAAAATTCTGAGTCAAACGCCACTTGTATGTTGTATCCAAGACTTCTAGCCTGGTGGTACTGGACTCGAGCCTCTTTCCAAGAGGTCTTGGGTTCGAATCTCGCAGAGGAGTATATTTAAACATACTTCCTCTATTTTCGTGGCTGCCTTTGCTGCGTTTTCGGGGCTGCTTGTGCAGGATTTCAGCACCCACTCTGTGGGATTTAGGCGTTTCGGCGATTTCCAGCACCAACTCTGTGGGATTTCCGTTTCAAGACAACTTCGGGGATAGGACTCACATCCAGGAAACGAAGTTTAAGGATTACGTGGATTCAGCAGTCGAGAAGACGAAGTTGTTTATTTGGAACTTAGACTCCCATTTACTAGTTTAGAAATATAATGTATTTGACATCGCATGACTATTTGTAACTTCTATCGTTTGAATGAAAAAAAAATGAAAAAAAACACCCACTTGTGACGAAGAAAATGTTGGACAACTGAGAAAAGATGATAATCTAATACAAATAAACAAAACGCGGCAATCCAAAGCTTCCAGCTAAGTGGTATCGGATTCGAGTCTCTTTCCAAGAAGCCTCGGATTCGAATCTCGCAGAGGAATATATTTAAACATATTTCCTCTACTTTCCAAGAGACCTCGGGTTCGAATCTCTACGTATTTGATACGTAATATATGAAATTGATTTATGGATGTTACTTTTAGATCAATTTGTTGAGAATGTCTCTTTTATGAATATGAATTAAATAATCCTATCCTCTCCAAAAATATCTCTAATTCTCTATGATGCATATTTTTCATTATATTAAAACAATTTTTATCCCATCCTAGTAAACGAACCACCGCCACCACACACCCAACTGGTTGCTCCTCCGCCGTCAGAAAAATGCTCCGCTCCGTTCAAAGCCTCCACCCACCCAATCTCGGCCTCCTCATCGCCCCATTTCCGTTCCCCTCCACCTCTCCTTCCTCCTTTCTCCCCCCCAAACGCACCCTCCCTCTTCTCCACGTCTCATGTTCTCGTGGACAACAATCATACACGTTGGCGGAAGTTTCGGATGAGGAGGAGGAGGGGCCAGTTGAGTTGCCTTCTTCGATTTCGTCCATTTTCGCGAGCACGAATGAGCCAACGCCACTACAAACAGCTACTAGTTTGCTACTGACTGGCGCCATCTCCGTCTTCCTCTTCCGTTCCCTTCGACGCCGCGCTAAGCGTGCCAAAGACTTGGTACTACTCACTCAATTTCATCCTCAATCCATACATACTTTAGTACTGCTTGTAGACAAACCTTGATTATGGTAGTCAATTACCTAATAAGAAAATATTAGGAGATTAAATGAATAATACACTAAATAGGAGGATGAATTAATAGACCCGATCGAAACAGTCATCATTTGTTACTATATTTCAAGCTGGATTTTGTTATGCTAAATAGCTGTTTACTGCAATCTAAGAAAAAATTGAACACGATTGTTTGGTGAGGTTATGCGTTATATTGATTGTGGTATTGTTTTGATCATGATTGGCGTGGATAGAAATTTAGATCATCCGGAGTTAAGAAGTCGTTGAAAGAGGAAGCAATGGATAGTCTAAAAGCATTGACACCGACATTGAGTGAAGGCAAGTCGAAGACTTCACCATTTCAAGCATTAATTGGTGGGCTAACGGCTGGTGCCATTGCGCTACTCCTTTATAAGTTTACTCTCACAGTTGAGGATGGCCTGAATCGCCAGACGCTTTCAGATAATTTTTCGGTTTGTTCATCAACTGCTTTCTTCATTTAATGTTGTGCCTGCTATGTGTTTTAGTTCTGTTAAACACTTGAACATTGCAAGAACTTCAGATTTTCTTTTTTGCGTGACTCATTGGTATTTTACTGCTGCATTTGACACTTGATTTCGGTTTCTGTTGGTTTTTTTGCAACTCATACCGATTTTCAAGTTAGATTTATGATCTAAATGGAATTATACTTTGTTGAAGGACTATTTGTTATGTATATTTTCGATGAAAATCTGAACATGTAATAGATACTGACATGACAGTTCACAGTATCATTCTCGAGTACCTTGGGCATTCTAGTTGCTCCACTCAATTATAAAATTGTGAATATACAGTTTTATACCGATCTTTATCAATATCTTGAACCCCATATGAATTAAAACATCCTCATACGAGCTTTGATTTTTCGCTACCAATGCAAAATATGACCACAGTTTGTATGTTATGAAACAAAGTGATACCCTTGCATTAACATCATCTTTATTTTTATCTTTTCAACGTCTGTCCAAATAAAATGTCATGCCTACTGATGTTGTTTTCTTTCCTTGTTTTGCAGGTACGACAAATAACAATAACCATTAGGTATATCAGTAATTAAGTGTTGCCAAAAACTTTTACTTTATCGTAGTAACCACGTACTAACTAATTTTATGATATTAATGCAGGACTATTATAAATGGAATATGTTACCTTGCAACATTTGTTTTCGGAATCAATGCTGTTGGTTTGTTCCTATATTCTGGCCAGCTAGCCATGAACTCTTTCATGGAAGCCTCCCCAAGTGGTCAAACAAATAGCATGCAAGAAGACCCAATTAGCTCTCCCGATGCCACAAAAGGTTTGCCAGAAAGATATGATAAGGAGGGAAGTTCTGAAGATGGCCAGAAATCGGATGATAGGCAACAATAAGTCATTATGATTTCTGGATTGTATCACATTAAGAAGTGCGGGAACAGATTCTTCTGCAAGATGGCTATTAATGCGTTGATTTTTTGCGACGATTTCAACGCTAATCTGTAACATAAGCTGCTTGTTAAATGACAGTGCGATTTGGTATGAACGACATATCTGGTGAGCAACACAGTTGGCCAGTTGCACACTTCAATTGAGGGAATGTTTGAAAATTTTGAAATTTCATAGTCTATCGGTTAACTCGAGTTTCAGAGCTTATTAGAAACTGTTGATGTAAATATGCCAACAAATTTTCATATTTTCATATGGTCCTTATTGTTGTCACAAGTGGTATAAATTTGTAAATCTCACACTGCTTTGTCTATTCCATTTTCTTTGGGGGACTCCAATTGTTGTTAACTTGTTATTCAATAGCTAATTAACAGAAGAAAGAAGAAACAATTCGATCCAGATTAGAATGAAGAGTACAACTATGGAACGGTACATATTTTCAACTAGGTTAGTGAGAAGATTTGTTAAAAATAGAGTTGTAACAGAGTTTTAACTTTTTTTAATTCTACTTCATTCTATTATAACAATATGGAAGTAACTCGATCCAAAACTAAAACGTAGTTCAACTTTTGAAAGCAAAAAAACCTTTCCAAGGCGAATAGGAGAAGTCGAAGTTAGATCAAATCAAATAAATAAAGTCTAGAGTTGGATTAGAGGCAACGATTCGAACTTTTCATGATAAAGTAGGAAGAAGAAAGCTTTAAACTATAAATTATATGCTTCCATGAGATTCATCTCGAACTCCATCGAGTCTAGATTAAGGAATGAGTTCAATTCGAAGTTCGAACTCTCCCTAACCTAACTTTCAAGCCGAGTCTTTTGTACATGCCTATTCACAACTCGCAAGTCCTGAATTAACCCTCAAATTAGGGAAATTTGGTGCATATTGCTCAAGAAAATGCCATTTTACACAAGGTAGTTTACTTTCACATTACTGGGAATTTACTTAACAGACTAGTTTTACAGGTCATGATGAACAGTCCCTAATGAACATCCCATTGACAAGAGGAATATCTAGGGTTATAACTTACAGTTGCAGCAGTTCCGACTGGCTTGAGACGGGAAGGGAATTTTGAGTAGAAGCAGCTGCTGCTTGGTTCTCTGGTGCTGGAAGTACTAGAGTGTCCACAGTATTTGAAGTGGTCTCTGCTAAAGGTGCTTGCGACTGGCTTGGAATGGTAAGGGAATTCTGAGTTGAAGTGGTCTCTGCTACAAGAGCTGCACGGTTCTCTAGTTCCGGCAGCATTTCGGTAGCCACAGTATTCGCATTGGTCTCAGCTATAGGCTGCAGCTGTGTCATCTCAGAGGTTTGATTAACCTTCACTACATCAGTTGCAGGGCTATCTGGTGGCAACACTTTAGTAGCTACAGTATCTGATACACTCTCTGCTACAGGCAGCTGGGTCGACTCAGAGATTTGATTAACCTTTGCTTCAACAGCAGCATGGCTCTCAGTTTCTGGCCTCACTTGAGCTGATGTGCTATCCACACCAGACTCTGTTATCGGCCTTGGATGTGTCAACTCAGAGTTTTTATTAACATTGGGAATGTGAGCCAAGTGGGTATGAGAACCACTTATCGGTTGGCTATCATCCAGAGCCACATTACCATTGACTCTCCTGTCTGCCGTTTGATTCTGCTCCTTCTGTGCTATTTTGGTTGGAGGGCCAACCTTAGTGGTGTTGTTGGAATGAGCATTTACACCAGTGTTCTGCTGATTAACCTTGCTGGAATCAGCGTCAAGTTGCTGCAGCCGATGATCAGTTTCAGGGCGACGGCAGATCTTCCTCAGAGGAACAATTTCCTAAAAAAGAAGGGGTCAGAAAACAAATAAAAACGGATGTGGCCTTTCAGCCTTTGAAACAATAATAACACAAACTGATGGAGTCAATTTTATGCAGTTAAATCGAGATGGTTTTTTAAAAATGTAGAAAATACTTCATCCTTTTTGTAGTAGCTGTTGTTTTACTTTCTACACACAAATTAAGAAAAAGATAAATTTTACTCTTAAAGCCATGGTTAATGTATATATCCATGATTTAATAGTGGCATCGGGATTATCATTCTTCATTATCATTGGTTTTCTATTTCTATTTAGTTAGCTTAATTGGAAATGGGAATAACCAATGGAAGAAAATGAATTGAATGAGAAAGAGAAAGGAGCTTTTTCAAATAAGAAGAATAGAGTCGTAAATATAAAGCAAAAAACACATTGAGATTGTTGAATGACAACTAACTAGAAACAAGAATTTAGACTAGAAGTCTAGAACGACAACTTACAAAAAATACGAGTGTCATGGAAACGGAATCAGTAGAGAGAGAGAGAAGAGATAAGAAAAGAATTGATGCCCCAGACAAAGACTTACCAGAAAGAACATAATCATACAGAGGAATAAAGTTGCAAAATTAAAACATTACCATCATACTACCTCTAATATATTTTGGTCTTTGATTTTTACATTCCAAATTTCATAACCACACTCCACTTTATAACTTTTTGTAGTTTTTTATAGAGTAAATTGAAGGGTAAAATAGAAAAATTGGAGTGTCATAATCAATTTTTGGAGTGTAAAAATCAAAGCCCTATATTTTATCCTAATATAATCACATCATTGCAGTCATATTAATGGCCCTGGATCACTATTGAATAAATTCCTAATAATTTATTAGGTTTTAACATATAGACTCAGAATTGCCACTTCTCAGCAATGGAAAAGGAAACGACAGCCAAGAAGATCTTCGTCTCTCCATGAGAGAGGGACAGACAGAGAAATGTAATATAGTCATGTAGGCGAACAGAGATCAGGGAAGAACCAACCAAAGGTTTTAGCATATTTCTATTGACTTTCTTTCTTTCTTTTCTTTTTTGGGAGGGGAGAAGTAGCACATTTACTCAAAACAATAAAGAATACAGTAAAAAAGATGCTCACCTCAGATTGATCGTGATCATACCGTACCAAAAATCTACAACGACAACCCCTTATATCATGTCTTCTTCTTTGTGAATCAAGGATATGAGCATCATAATAGAGAGCCTGCTCTTTGCCCTCCTGAAAACAATATGAGGTGATTGGAACATTGATCGACAGATTAAGCAAGACTAGCATCATATATCAGATACTGCAGATTTTATTCGAATAAACTGGAGACATCTGTGCCAATTGACATCAAAGATCACAATATTGCTACCTGAAAGCAGAGGATCAAATCTCCAGGAAGAACTACTATACACTCTGCAGATTCACATGGAAGTGACCTCTGTCTGATATGTTTGCGGACATTAACCCACTCATCCTCTTCAGGCCCGAAACCAGCAAAGCGAACAAGAACTTCCTACATTTCTCAGCAAATACCTTAATAAGTAAAAGACATAAACTGAAAAGTCGACAACTAGGAACAAGCACATTCAGATCACATTACAGCATACATAGGGCTTTTTTATGATGAAAATAAGTTTCAATGAGCAAATGAGAATAAGATGTTACCACACAGTCATAATCGTACAAGGACCACATACATATTAACAAGGGATTCATATTTCAGATATAAAATTGGCTTAATTACCGGATCACCTGTCTCTACATATCTATGTGATATAAAACTTGTAACATCGTACCTGCAAAATATAGAGACATTACAACTGCTGCTAGTAACTAGAAACTCATAAAAAGGGAATGCACAGTCGGACAAATAGCCAGAGAACTGGTAGTAACTACTAACCATGCACCATCTCTTGCAGATCTAGCTTCGAACTCCATTTGGGACTCTGAGACATTCCTAACTGCATCTTGAACTGAAAATAAAGTTCCAAAACAAATTCATGTTCAGTTATCCTGTGGAATATATATGAAGGAGAAGATAATGAAATTGAGCTCCAAGGCATTTTTAAATGCACTTTAAAATGAAATTACATATGTGCTCAACAACAAAAGATATTCACTTGTTGAATACGCCATCATGAAGACGAATACAACATTAAATTACATAGAAGCACTTATTTTGTACATTATGAAGAAATAAAGGTAATCGCACACCAATAATATCAGAGAAAGTCTTGAGGAAGAGGATGGTCGGGGTCACTGGATCTCACTGCAAGAAGGGAAGAGATGAATAGACAATTTGTCATTCATTCCAAATCTTTTCTCCTCATCCTTGGATTTTCTCTTCATTTTTTCTTTTATCTATTTTATTTACTCTTTGCGAATACAAGCATTACAAAACCAATGAACTAGGTTTCAACGTTCTAAAATTTGCTGAAACCATTGTGCAATTTCTTATAATATCTTAAAATTGAAGTTTAGATATACAACAGAAAAGATATATCTCAAAATCATCCTAATACAAGTACATCAATATATAAAAACCTTAAAGCATAGTTGTTGAAAAAAACAGATGGCATGACGTGTATAGTGTTAGTTTGCAGCAAGTCATGCCTTTTAAATTCCCGTTGTTTTTTACCTCAATTCTTCTTAGCCATCGATTTTCCACCAACTATCATATCCATTTTTAGTGGCAAGCGATATAATGAGCTTACATTAAGAGATTTAATAATACGAATAAACCCCTCATACTCCATTGAATCAGAGGATCTGATTGTTGTAGTTCAAAATCCAAACAGTATTCCTGCCGTAAGATTCAAGCAGCGCCAAACAGGCTTAAATTCATAATCTTGAATTGTAAGTAATATGCCCCACAATTACAAAACTTCAAAACATGTTCCCTGACACTATTTTCCGAACATCTTTTGAGCCTTGCCACACCATTATAATTATTCATAAGGAATCAAATTGTTAACGTTTTGAGTCCATCCCCTTTTATAGTACATGGCGAATCGAAAAAAACAGATACCCACATATGTGGATGTTTATGTGATTATGACTGTGCTCTTTAGGAATCATACCTGGAGGAGCAGCAGTAATCTTGGTGTTCTGAGGCATGCTTCTCACTGGAGCTGGATAAGGAATAATTAGTACAGGAAATTTTTCAAACGGTTAGTGTAATAAGAAATAGAAGAGTGCTATAAGGACCCTGGTAACAAAGAATACATGTTTAGTCAATAACTAATAAAAATACTCACCTGTAGAACAAGGGACCAGTTGTGGAGGAGGCACATTCTTCGCAGTAGCAGCAGTAGTAGTAGTAGAATTATGCAGAGGTGTAGACACAGCCAACTTTACAGGGGGCTTACCTGATTTTGCTCTAATAGCATATCGCCTATTCTGAAACCAGTTCCAGATCTGAAAACATCTATCTAAATCAGAAAGGCATCACCACAAATGGATTATTAGGTACTCAGAACATTCACTGTACCTGTTTCATCTGAACTACAAACTTGCCTGATCTTTCAGCTGATGTACTACAGACGAAGAATGCAAAATTATAAACAATTTCACACTGCATAAGCTTTAAAATGGGCTCCTATGTAGAGTACAATAGATTGCATAGATACCTGAACTTCTCAGCAAGAGCATCGAGAATTTCACGTGAAGGCATTTGAGCATTGTGTGCTTGCAGAATGGCTTCCATCTCTGCGACCTATAATACATGACAAATAATCAAAAGCAAGTTGAACAAAAAAGATAAGATTTATCTTAATAACAAGATATAGAACCTCCCCCACACTATCAAATTATTGCAAATCTATCAAACATGGAGTATTGGGATATGGAATATGTGAATACAGGATTATTTGGGTCTATTTCTCATATGAAACTTCCAAAATTTTAATCAATGCCTCAACAGGTTACATTAACTGCATAGGCACTGCACAACATACTGATGTTAACGATCAATAAGTTCCTGATGGAAGCAGAATTATCCGTTAAGAAGACTCAACAACATGAAGTTTGTCCAATTTTATTGCAAACAAGATTATGAATATGCAAGATAAATACATATAAAGATGACATAGTATACTAAACTTGTATAGCATGAATCTAAAGGAAAATCAAAATAAGGTCCTAAAAGTAAGCTGGCAACTTGGCATGAATCTAAATAAACATCACACCTTTCACCCTCTGTCTAGCATTGCAGATCTTGATTCAGCCATTCAGTTTAGTTGAGTAACCTTTAATTATCTATCGTTCTGGTAATGAAATGTATCCGAGCAAGTTGAGCTTCTAATTATGGTAAGCAAGACCAGTATTGATTTCACCAATTCTATATTTATAACAACCAGCTTTCTTAAAAACAGGCATGCTAACAAAAGGGAAGAATTCACGTTTGCACACTTCATCTTCCTAGTGTAGCCAGGGAAATTGAAATAGGAAGCCCGTAGTGTGATTGGCATGCAAATAGCATATAGGAGAACTGCAAAAACTCTCATGAATCATGATCCTATTTTGGAAACATCTAATCAATTTTGAAGAAGGCAAACAAAATGACATCCTAAAATTTTCTTAGGCAACACCATATAGTTTGTCCTAAAACAAATGCTCCTTATTTTCAAAGAAACAGCCCAGCTACTTGCGTCTGAATATCTTTTGAACAACATACCAACCCAAGCTACCAAGTTCCTCACAATCGACAACTTATCTCAACGCCGCAGTAACAAACGACAGTGCAGTTCTTAAAATCATCACGTTTAGGAAAATGCGACAGGCAAAAGGGACATATGCCTTGCATAAATTGGACTTGGTTTGTACAAATACATTTGATCTTGAAACTACTTTGTATCTCCGACAGCCAGAAACTGCCTCATCCTAGACTACAATCTCATTGCTTAGTTCGTACGTCATCGTCATACAACAGGCAATTGAAACGCTATCAATGAATTAGGTACAGGATACCATCCACTAATATTCAACATTAGTGCAAAAAGAGTTCAGAAAATTCCCTCTATAACATCAAAATGACAAATTTCACCCCATCAAATAGAGTGCCAATCAGAACGCTACCTTATGGCTACAGGACAACTATATGTGCACAAATTCAGTAGAGACAACAAGTCAATAATTACATGCCCCAAGTACTTTTAAAGAGGCTCCCGCCTAAGCAGGAAAAAGCGTGGGGGACGTAAGCAGCCTTACCCCTCTAATAACAGGGAGCCTGTTTCATTAAAAAATCGTAAATTTACACCAAAACCAACCATACCAACTAAATTCAGCTTCTGTAAACCTAAACCCAATAATCGAAATCCTATATTTATGTAGAAAACAAGTAGAAACATAAAGTTCCAAACCAATGTAATAGTTACCAAAACAGCAGCATGTAAAAAATAAAAGCTTTCATGTAAGTTCAGATAACACAAAAATTCACAAACCCCTAATGGGTGCTCAACTCCTAGACCCCAAATACAACAGTAAAATTATATCACTCAGAATTCAGTAAATATAAAAGATAAACTGGAAACCCATATCAGCTAAATTCAGCTTCGACAAGACTAAACCCAATAATCAAAAAATTGAAAAAGACACATAATTTGCTGACCTCAGCACCATTGAAGCGGAAAGAAGGGACTCCATTACTAGGTGGGCGCCCCATATGAAGTAGAGTATGTTCAAACGACAGTTAAAAGTAATAAATTATTCTGTTTTGAAGCAAATTGTAAGAAACAATTCAAGAAAATATGACGAGCTTCTGGGCGACTGGAGGGAGGGGGGGAGGGGAAAGGGGCCTGATTTAAGAATGCCTCGAGTTGGCCCCCTGTCTAATTGGACATCAATTGATACACAGACGGGATCCACTATACACATGCCCCAAATAATTTTTTCTTAGGACTTAATTTACTCTTTTGCCCCTGAATAAAAATTTCTTTGAACACTAGCCTTACAAATAAGGGGACAGAATAGTCCTTTTACTCCTTAAAAAAATACTATACACACTCTAATAGTGATTTTTAGGTGTGAAATTATTATTATTCTACCCCTATGAGGCACATCGAGTAACCGAAGAGTTAGTCAGAAAAATCCGACTTCATTGAACATAGATAGATCTACAAATTATAAAATCAATCTCAAGTAAAGCATATTTTCTCGAAACAATATGATAAGTGTAAAATTGATCTCAAGTATTTCAATGAAGTGCATGCATCTGATTCTCATTAAAACGAGATACATGCATAGTTTTTATATATATTTTTTTCTATGCAATGACTAATAATCTTTATCCTCCTTATACACGACGAAAAAATCATAATATGATATCTGCTTGACGAATATCCGAATTATACTATTGTTTTGGACATGAATCGATAAAGAGGCATTTTGGTATGACACTACCACCTCTTATTTTGTAAAACTGGTGTGTAGGATCGAGAGTGCTTAGTTATATATTTATTACGTATATAAAAATTTATATCTATGTACATATATATTTAGAAAAGTAAAATAAAATATGTTAAAGTATATAAACAAAAATATGCAACAAAATTTTATTCATATCATATTTTAGCTATAAACCATCAATCAAATATTTTTTTCGTTGATATTTTAATATGCTCTTTTATTATAAGAATTGATACTATTTTTTGCTACACAACTTACACCGACTTGATAAGTTGTTCAACACAAAACTAACTTGACACAAAATATAATTAATTTATGGTGAATCATGTTTTGAGCTTCAAACTCACCCATACTTAATTGACACATACAAACTTGTTGGTGGAGTACTTTGAACGTAGTCAATTGCAAAACCATTATGATGCAAAGTTGCAAATAATATTTAAAAACTAGTGAAGATGAATAAACTTTAATCAAAGAATCCAATCCTTCCATCAATTATCGTAGTGTCCCAAAATGAATAGTCCTCTCCATTAATTCATTTTTTTTATTTCTTACTCCATCTCTCAAGATCTTCCACTATCTTCTATCAATTATTGTCCAAATTTAGCAAATTGTTCATACATCAATTGACTTACACATCTATAATGTAAATAAATATTATAATATTAATAATAAGTTAGAGTAAAGTGAACACTTTCATATATTTCTTTTTGAATGGAATTTAAAAGTAATATACATCTTCTATTATGTCCATTTATATTACTTTATTACAGTTTATACACCACTTTCATTATAATCGTGGATACAAATCTATTTTTCTGCCACATATATGTAAACGTCATTTGCATTTTCCCCCTTCCTATATACATCTTCTATTATGTCCATTTATATTACTTTATTACAGTTTATACACCACTTTCATTATAATCGTGGATACAAATCTATTTTTTTGCCTGGCAAGCATGCTGACACCTCTAGCGGAGGTCTCGGGTTCGAGCCCTCTTGCTAGCAAGGAAGTGGTCAGAGAGAAGAATTTCTCTCACTAGTTTGATGCTAGTCGCCTCTTTCCTTGAATTTACGAGTTTACGAATTGTACTGATGTTTGGTGATTGTAATGGATTATTCGTATTAATAAAATAAAAGGCCACATGCGTCTTGTGCCTAGTGTTCTTTGGATCGAGCGGGTTCATTTGCATTTGCCCCCTTCCTATATATATGTTATATGTAAAATTGTGAAATAATCACATAATGACTATTTTCGTTGTTAATAGCAGGAATTTTAAAGAAGAATTAATCGCGAAATTAAAAATTTCCCTTTAATTACTTTAACATAAAATAGTTAAGTCGAAACCATCACGAGTGTTGTTTGGCATATTAACACCATACCTATTTGTAAGTATATATAAGTGAGCTATGAGCGGGGATTTATAATATATATATTGTGTACGTATCCATATCTACACCTCCCCAAAATCATCACAATCAGCAGAACGAAAATGATTCGAAATCCCAAAAAAGTTGTCACACTACTCTTGATAATAACACTACTAAACAGTTGTTGTAGGTTGAGTTATGGTCGTCCGATAGGTTCGGATCTTGTTTCTGATGGGATGCATGGGGGTGGAGGAGACTCAGACACCCTTCTACGTATGGTGTCTGAAAACGAGGATGTTTGTGAGCAAACATATGGTTTTATGCCATGTACCACAACAGCTACAGGAAATTTGTTCTTGATTCTTGTTTATGGGTATTTCATGTATCTTGCTGCTACTTATTTATCGAGTGGTAGTGAGCTTTTGCTGGAGATTCTTGGTCCGGGTCTCATTGGTGGCCTTTTGTTGCCTATGCTTGGTGCTCTTCCTGATGCTATGCTCATTCTTGGTACCTACTTTTTTCTCACCTCTTTTACTTTTTCGTAATGATTTTTACACTCCAACGAGATCATGATCAGGAGGCTTTACGTGTTGTGTAAAATATGATCCAAAATAATGGAGAGATGGAGTGAAAAATCAGTTCTTGTTATTATGATACTATGTTGGTGTATTTTTATGAATGTGACAATCTTGGGGCTCATTTAGAGCAATTTTAACACTTTTTGACCCTGCAAAAGTTTGTCAAATGAACAAGAATCTTGTGACACTTTAATGATCAATCATTTTCAGATTTCGTAGTCCATTGGTAATGCCCATAGCATATAAAACTAGCTATATTGATTTAGATGTAAATGGATTTTTGTTAAAAAAGTTTTATCCTGTTTGAGATTGGGGAAAAGTGGGGTCGTTAGTAGTAGGAGTCATCAAAATCACCAGATCTCGAAGCTAATATGATTATGTAAAAGAACATAGTTGGATTGGTTCGGTAATGAGAATTAACTACAACTGAAACTGATTCAGAGCTAAACAGTGAGTGATGTCTTAATCTGGGCCCTGTGATAAGATATCAGAACTGGAAATGGACCGGAGAGAGAGCTTACGTATCATAACACTTTAGGAAGTTTTAGTTTTTTGTTTCGTTTCTGCAGGCATGACCCATATATTTGTAGTGATTACATGAGAAGTTAAGTCTATTCAAATGGTGTATGGTGTACCTTTTTGCTATGTTATGTTACTACATTATTCGTTGACCTGTTTTATCTCTTGAACAAAGGAGTTGCACTTCATACAACTTGTGATTATTGTCTGTGGTGTCTTTCTTGTGCAGTATCTGGGGTATCTGGGAGCGTTGAAACTGCTCAAAGTCAAGTGTCTGTTGGAATGGGCTTGCTAGCTGGATCAACTGTCATGTTGCTTACATTAGTATGGGGCACCTGCGTTGTTGTTGGCAAGTGTGACATACAGAATGATGTTGCTTTAGACTCGCAAGATACTAAAGGGTTCAGCTTGACAGGTTTATTACTGGAATAAATATTTTCATATGTCGTCCTCTTTTGTTGTCTTTTAAACAAATTCTTACGGAGTATGAGTTTTTCAATAATTAACACTTTAAAGCCAGTTTGATTCAGTCATTTGGTAGGAAATGAGCATTTAAAGTTTGAGAAACACAAGTAAACATAAGCTCAGTGTTCTGTTTAGTATTTTGTTTCATCCTACTATTCCTTAATAACTTACATTTGAAGTAATGATTGTTTTGTTTCATTTTATCGAATCATTTAGATCAGATTGTCTGGCATAATAGTTCGTTGTCTAGTGTCTACATACTCAAGCTTTCCAACCATCTGACCGTCTAAGCAGCAACAACACTTATTGCAGGGTCTGGTGTTAGCACAGATATTTGGACAAGTTATGCTGGGATAATCATGGCCGTATCTGTCATCCCGTTCGTAGTTGTTCAATTGCCGCAAGCATTTAGTTCCTCTTCGGGAAGGCACTTGTCTGTGCTAATTGCGCTTATTATATCTGTTTCCCTTTTAATCTCCTATTGCATTTATCAGGTAATAATTTACATACGTAATATTCTAATGCTTCTTTGGAGTTCCTTTATGAGGAGTAATGTTGTCAATTTTAGGATGTAATGAAGCATGACTTTTTTTAGCAAATTGTAGGTATTTTGTGGTGCTCTGAAATATCTTTTATTATAAATTTTCGATCAAGGATTGTTATTTTCTTGCAATATATCTTAACGTGTGCAGCTGATGATTGCTTAATTCTTCCCTGTCTAATTGAATAAAAGAAATGTTCTCTGTAGGCCCCTAGTAAAATGTATCCTCTATTCATGTTTCTAAGTTTAGCCCTTTGTATGACTGAGTTATCAACATAGCTTACCTTAGGCAACTTTAAACACAGGTTTTCCAGCCTTGGGTACAAAGGAGAAGGCTTGCGTTTGCAAAGGAGAGGCGTGTTGTTTCAGGAATCTTGAAGCATCTTAAGCAGCGTGCATTGGGAAGACTTTGTACGGAAGCAGGAGAACCTAACATTGAAGTTTTACAAAAGTAGGTTTTTGTGATTTCTCTGCCCTTCTTGCTGTCAGTTGGCACCTTTATGTTTCCTTACTTGATGAATGATTATATCAGGCTATTTAGTGCTATCGATCAAAATAACGATGGATCTCTCTCCCCTCCTGAGCTGAGAGCACTTGTTGTAGGGATTAGACTTGATGATATAGATTTGGAAGAAGTTGATGCTGTGAAGAAAGTAATGAAGGACTTCGATACCACTGGTGATAGTAAAATTGAGTTCTCAGAATTTGTTAATGGTGTTAGAAAATGGCTTGAGGAGGCCAGGGGTGGTAGAGCATCTTCCCCCGGAGCCGGCCCTGAAACAATGAAGTATTTAGATGATTTTCACGAGGTATGTCAACATTTCTTGGTGCCTGTTACTTAAGATGTTTAATGGTTTCTGTGTCTCTTATTATTATTATTATTATGTGTTGACAGCAAACAAGAAGAGAACACTATTTCTTAGGTGACCAAAGTGATGAGGCAGGCGAGGGTGTTGAGAGTCCTCGATGGACCTCAACAAAAGCTGTGTTGTTGTTAGTGCTTGGTTCTGTTATTGCAGCTGCTTTTGCTGATCCTCTGGTTGATGCCGTAGATGGGTTTTCAAGTGCCACAAGCATCCCTACTTTCTTTATTTCATTTATTGCCTTGCCCTTGGCAACAAATTCCAGCGAGGCTGTGTCTGCAATCATCTTTGCATCACGAAAGAAGCTGAGATCTGCCTCGTTAACATTTTCTGAGGTTCGTCTTTTCATGATTTTACTTATACTATGGGGTTTCATTTAACATATCATACTGGGGAGATTCCTATTTTAGTTCTTTTTTTGTTAGCTAATAATATTCGTTATGTTTCTGTAGTTTTAAGTAATTTCATAATCTGCAAGACGAATAACGGAATAACCAAATACCACCCTTCTAGGTAGGTTAAGCCCGTATTTCTTTCATATCTAATGTGTTTCTTTACTTCTGCAGATATATGGAGCGGTCACAATGAACAATGTTCTATGCCTATCAGTTTTCCTTGCTCTTGTATATGTTAGAGGGTTGACATGGGACTTTTCATCTGAAGTGCTCATCATTCTCATTGTTTGCATGGTCATGGGAATATTCGCCAGCATCCGGACAACCTTTCCCCTCTGGACTTCGCTGCTAGCTTTCTTGCTTTACCCGTTCTCCCTTGCCTTGGTATATGTTCTTGATTATGTCTTCGGTTGGACATAGATTTACCAGATTTTAGTTGTAGTTGCCCCATTGAGATTCTTGTTTGTCCTTATTTAAATGACTTGGATTGTGCTTTCACGCCAACGAGTCTCTTGCATAACGAATCAGACAATCCTCTCCTAGTGTAAATTCAGAGGAGTCTGACAATAATTCCTGACGATACTAATGTAATTAAAAACCATCTTTTGAATTAATTTATGCAATCTATTTTTATACCTCTCTGGCGATCGGTTCTCACTAAGCGATAGGCTCTTTCGGCTCTCTTCTATCTCATATATATGTTTAATCAGTCGGTTAAAGCTTGTCTTATAGAACTTGTATGTGATGGCAATGGTGACCTCAAGTTTTATATCGTTGTATATAGTACACTGAAGTAGAGGATCTAAGCCAACTTTTATATAAAAAATTTAAGGTTTTTTGCTTGATAATTGAATGTTTTCACATTTCCAACAGAATAAATTGATTTAATAATATAGCCTATCAAATTTAAAATCCAAAATGAGATTATGAAATTCATTCACACTTGTCTATAGTTTGAGACTCAGATCAACTCTTTCTCCTACTTCACTATCACAGCTGCCAAGGCTGGGTGATGGCAAGAAACTGAAGAATGGCTGCCCATTCAGCATACTTGATGATGCACTGCTTCTTGGCCTTCGAGATCGATCATCGAGGGGTCCCTTAAGTTCAATAATAAAATATAAAATGAGAACAAAGTACTAAGAGCATGATCAAGAAACCTCAAAAATGCAGTGCAGAAAAAAGAAGCATTGACAAAGTGCTAATCTGGTTACTTTCTGTTTACCTGACTAGCTTCCTGCAAGTCTTTCGCCGAATGACCCGAATTTTCAACAGGATCATTACGTTTTACATTTGAACTTGGTGAAGCTGGGAATGGAGGAGCCAGTGTGAGAAAATCTCCATTTTCTTGAACTACATTTCTCGAGTTCTGTTCAGCTTGTCGAATTGAGTTTGAAGGTTCTCTGAAAAAGAGTTTGCAGGTTTAGGTATGAGGCAAGTTTAATGCTAATCTACGACAAGAAATGATCCATTGATAAGTAAACCTTGACATAAAATTTCTTGGTTTTGCATTAGCAGGGGATCCATTGCTACAAAAAGGTGATTCATT
Source organism: Echium plantagineum (assembly GCA_003412495.2). Lineage (NCBI taxonomy): Eukaryota > Viridiplantae > Streptophyta > Magnoliopsida > Boraginales > Boraginaceae > Echium > Echium plantagineum. Next base: position 28,678,573 of record CM016564.1, read on the forward strand.
CGATCTCATGAAGGGTTCAACCAAGGGAGAAAGCGATTTTCCATGGAAAGGAGGGGCAGGAGGAATTTCGCTCGAGAAGGGGTATTTCCTCTTCAAGCCAACCATCTACACCAGACACACACACACACACAAAACGAACCAATATAAGAAAAGAAACAAAAGTACTGACTGATTTCGACAACTTATAAGGAGTGATCGAACTAGAACACTTCAAACGTGAATAATCGTGACAAGAGTATATCAAAACTTCCACTACTATGATGATAGTGAAAAATAAATCTCAATAGTGAATTTTACATTTAATCTAAAGCATGAAAAAGTACCTTCTCTTCATCTTGCCATAATGGACTACATTTGTTGTGAAAATACCTTTGGTTTGAAGGGTGCTCCATCTGCAAAACATAAAATGATCCAACGATATTGTCTTCGATTTGAATATGTAATAAGTATTTAATCAAACATAGAAAAATTTGTCTAAAAATGCAAACCTTTGATGAAGGATATGGTGGTTGAAATGGTATTGATGATCTTTGCATGAAATTAGGAAGATTGAAAATAGGGTTGTTAGGTTCATAAGTAACATGATCACAATCATGTTCCTTTTTAAGATTGTCCCAATCAAGATTATTGATTCCACTATTCCATTTTTCATGCCAACAACTATCAAATCCACTAGCAAAGCTTAATGGTTTTGGTAATGAGATTGGATTTGAATAGAAATCATCCAAGTTAGGCATTGAAGGAGATGGCTTAAACAAAGAGCTTGTTGAGGAGCCTCCATTTTGGGACATAGTTGGTAATGAAAGTGATGAAGGGGGGAGGAAAAAAGGGTGTGTGAGTGGATCAAGAGAAAGCTCATTGTTAGTGGACTTTAAATTGGGACATTGAAGATCTAGTGTTGAGGGGAACTTATTACTTTGAGGAGAAATAATTTCATCATTATGAGGAAAAATACTAGTAGATGATTTTGGTTGTAAAATTTCACCCCTTTTGTGTTGTTCCTCTAGCCTAATCTTTTCCAATTGCGCTACACCTAAACCTCTTTGTGGCACTTTCTTTTGTTTCAACCTTTTTGACAATCTACTATCACTAACACAACCACCATCACAACCACCGCCACCTCCACCTCCACCTCCACCTCCACGGCTGCCGGCCGAGGCACAACTGCATGGTTTGGGGTTGGACCCATTCTTGTGTTCATCCATCAAAATGATCTCAGGGGTTAATTACAATAGACTAATATACCAAAGCTAATACCCCATGCACTTATATACACAAATATGGAAGAAAAAATTAATTTCTTGAGGTGGAAACAAAATCTACATTAATAGATTGCATCAAATTTCACAGCTCATGAAATCATAATAAATCTACTTATATAGAATCAATCAAGAAATCACAAAAAATTGATTGCAACTTTATGGTTTTAGATTGTCTCTAAATAAAAAAAATAAAATAAAATAAAACGTTTGTTTTTTTATTTGTTTGGAATGCAAAAAGTTGATAAGATTGTGTTAGTGAAGAAGTAATACTCTTATAGAATTATTAAGATTTAAGATGAAGAAGAAATGAAAAGATGGTTTTTTTAATTAATTTTGAAATTTGAAAGTTAAAAATGGAAATCTAGTGTAAGTAATTCTAATTTGTAGGCCAAAACCTCGTTCCATATTCCTCTTTCTTTTGGTAGACCGAATCTCACTCTCTCATTCTAAACACTTTGCTAAAAATGAGCTAAATCTTTGCATTGTTTGTTGAAATTAAATTTATGCAACTAACGGTATCTTTCGAAAATCTCAAATCTCAAATCTCATTTTTGGTTGGATTCGGACTTTATATTTTGTAAATCTGTTGTATTTATTACCAACAAATTAAATTAATGGCCTTCAATTTACTTGGATTTTATATTCTACAAATGTGTAAATAGAAATAAATTCAAAATGAAGATTATTGATATCATTTAAATAAGGTAAGTGCCATGATTAGTACAAATTGTTTATGTATATCTTAGACTCTCAGTATCTCTTAATTTGTAATTCATTTTTTTCCCGTGAGTACTAAATTGATTTTGAGTCTAGTTTCTAATGTTGTTACTTTTTAGAGATCAAATTAAGCTGAAAAATACACTTTACTTAATACATTTTCATTGTTTAATTTGTAACACTCTTTTAGGGATTAATAATACTTCAACGATGAGAAAAAACAATATAATTATTACACATCCCTGACTTACAAGTTACAACTCACCTGGCTAAGGGTCTCCAACAAAACGAGTTTTTTTTGGAGAATAACGCCTTTCTTACCATTTTATTAATTAATAGCATCCATGCCTCTTTCAATTAATAACTAGCACTAAGGGGGGTAAAATGACTAAATTACCCCCTTGATATTTTGATACACTTTTTTCGACCTTTTTTTGAATTTTTTTCGACTTTTTTTTTCGAATTTTTTTACGACCATTTTTTTGAATTTTTTTAACTTCATAATCTAATTTTTTGTTTACTTTTTTTATCGACTTCTTTTTTTACCTTTTTTTAGATTATTTTTCGGACCAAATTTAACAAATTTTTTTCAAGTAAAAGATGTTCGATTATGGTAGTTATTTTAGCTAAAAAATTCGGTTTTAATAGTTTTTCACAAAAAAACTTCGATTTTCGTAGCCTTTTCGCAAAAATGTTCGATTTTGGTAGTTTTCTAATATTTCACATCCATGCCTCTTTTAATTGAACATCGAATATTTAATTAAAAGAGGCATGGATGTTCCAAAAATTCTCTAAATTCTCGTGTTGTTCTAAAAAAATCGAACATCTTTTACTTGGAAAAAAATGAAAAAAAAAACTTTAAAAAGTCAATTTTTTTTTAAGAAAACTACCAAAAATTGAACATTTTTGCGAAAAGGCTACGAAAATCGAAGTTTTTTTGTGAAAAACTATTAAAACCAAAACTTTTAGCTAAAATAACTGTCATAATCGAACATCTTTTTGTTGGAATATCCCGGGGTTGCAAGACACAATGAACTACGATAGTTCATATGTCTAGAAAACCCTAATTCGTTGATCGTTAGAACTTACACAATAGAACTAGCTCATAGAAGTATATGTTTAAAGATAGTGTGAATATGCTACAACTAACATAATCAAAGAGTGTGGCTACAAAGATATACCTTTGAAGCGTGAGCGGAAGCGATATGATCTTCAAGTGCTTATCCCCACACCTTGCTCCTTGCTTTCTTCTTGAAGAAATTTCTATCACCAAGGTGATATGGAACTACTATGAAATAGTCCACACCAATACCTTAGATAGCAATAAGACACACTTGGACTAGTGTGTGTTATTGAGGAGTGTATAGTCTAACTACTATAACAAACTATAGAACAATTTCTATACTCTAACACTTAGAGTTTTGCTAGAGGGTTTGAAGATGAAGTGTGTGTTTGTTTGTGTTCTCTAACAAGAGTTGTGTGTTGACTTAGCTTGATTCTCTACCCATTCTATATCATCTTATGACATAGAATGGATGATGAAACACATTATACACTAAACAAACACATTAACCATCCATATGGTTAATGCCTCTTGGTCCATGGAAGATTCTTTTACAAGAGTTCTTCCCAAGTCTTACAAAGCCTTCCCAAGGCATAAAGTAGCCTCCAAGATGTCAACCATTTATGATGATGGAATTAATTAATCTTAATTAATTAATTAAATCATATCTTATTCAATTAATTCATTAATTAATTAAATCATTTCAATAAATGATAATATATATATATATATCACATATATATATATACATAAACCCCAAGTGGTGTGTCCGTAACCAATTTCGGGCGCACCATCGGTTCGGTCGGGACACGATCTCGATCGAACCGAAATTCCTCAATATGGATCAAATCCCTTATTCACTTTCGGGTCACTACTCGAAAGTATCTTCGGTAATTGTTACGTGTGTGACCTCATAGCCCGAGTAACGAAAGTATCGGGATTCAACGTATAAGATCGTATACTCGAATCCCGAAGATCATCGTGAGAGCCTAGTCTGCCATTCGATGACCCCCGGCATTATCTCGGGTGAGACTACTGATAGTTCAGATAACTATCGGTTGTTGAACCGTATATATAGATGATATAGTTCACGGGCACTAATTGAGGAAATTGACACATCAATTTCCAACACTTTTACTTGGAAAAGAAATTGAAAAATTTGGTCTGAAAAAATAATCTAAAAAAAGGTTTAAAAAAAGTGGAAAACAAAATTCAAAAAAAAAAGTGGAAAAAAAAGTAAAAAAAATTTAGATTATGAAGTTAAAAAAATTCAAAAACAAAGTCGCAAAAAAATCAAAAAAAATAAGTCAAAAAAAGTGTATCAAAATATCAGGGGGTAATTTAGTCATTTTACCCCCCTTAGTGCTAGTTATTAATTAAAAGAGGCATGAGTGCTATTAATTAATAAAATGGTAAGAAAGATGCTATTCTCCAAAAAAACTCCCAACACAACAACACATATAGGGGAGATTCAACTTTCTTAACAAATAACAACAACAAATAACTAGTGAAAGAGATAGCTAAGTGAGCTACCTTGGAGCTTGGCTCGAAAATAACTCGTTTAATTATGAGCAGAGCTAAAAAACTTTGAGCTCGAACTCAACCCGGCTCTTGTACAGATGTAATTGTAGGGCAACATAGCTTTTCGAAAGATATGAATATATGAAGTCAATATGAAGATTTTTATGATCTCAAATACATAACTGTGATTGTGGTATGATCATAGTAATATCAATTTTTCTACAATCTTTAACGCACAACTCAGGGGCGAAATTAGGATAAAACATTAGGGGGACCAAATTAATAATATTGGTTTAACTAATTAAAAAAATGCCTTATAAAAATTGTAAATTTTTTGCTAAAGGTACTTAACGACATTTAACTCTATTGTAATCATGATAACACTATCTGTAAAAAGAATTTAGATATTTATTTTTTAGTATAAATGACTAAAGAATCTGAAGAAAAAAAAATATCATTCATTTTGTTTCATATATCTGTCTTAATATGGCTCGCTTGTTCAATCAATGTTGTAGATATTAGAGGTGTTAGAACATGAATCTATCAAAGAGAATAAATAGTAAATTTTTGTTGTTGTCAAACTTAAGTTACTAATTACTCACAAACAATGAACAAATTTTTATTAATTAAGCTTTGTAATATTGCTCCACTAACATTAAACTATTGTATCATTAAAACATTAAAAAGTAAAATTAAAACATTACATGCTACCAATTATCAAATTTAAATTATCAATTATTTATAAACAATAAATAAAATATTAAATTAATAAAAATTAGTCTTATTGTGTCATATGGTCAATTGGTGTAAACTGTACTATTTATATATATATATATATATATATATATATTATATATCAGTTAACCTAATATTCCTTCCGTCTCTAAAAGATTATCACATTTTGATTTTTATTGGTCAAACATTACAAAATTTGATAATAAATTCACATCAAACGATAAGAAATAATATAGTCTTGTAGGATCTTGTTAGGTTCGTCTCAATATATATTTTTGATATATCAAGTTTTTATAATTTTTTGCACGTAAAATAAGAGACATTTACATTTTAATTCTTACTTTGTTGATCATGAAAAGTTAAGATGTGACAATCATTTAGGGATGGAGGGAGTACTATTTATATATATAGAACATAAGAAGAGTGGTGTAAACTATACTATTTAATATATATATATAGAGAGAGATAGAATTTATTCAAGAAGAGTGGAAGGTAGGAAAAAATAAAGTAACCTATTGGGTATCGAACCAGCTGTCAATGTGAGTATGCATGGGGAAAGGGGGGGGGGGGGCAACAGCAAGCAACATTTTTGTCCAAGAGACAAAGCTACTATCTATGCATATTTTCTAAAACCCATGGCAGGCTATGGCCGCCTTACCACCACCTTCCCACACGGGTTCCGACCTTGGCACAACTTAAAATGTTGATAAAAGAAAATATTTGATTGAAAATTTGAAATAGAAAGATTTTTTAAATATGTTCCATTATATGTTTACATATAGACGTGTCAAACGAACCGGACCCAACCCAACCGTCTGCAGGCTCCGCCCGGCCCCAGCCCACTTATTAAGGGGTCGAATACGTGGGTAAGGCCCTTGTGCCCGGCCCGGCCTAGTTGACACGGTATACCGTGTACATCAGAACATACCAGAAAATGAATGTCCACAAGATTCTCAAGCAAGTTTTTTACTTAAAATACCAAAATGTATCACACGGTTGAACAAGTATTGACGCCACCGTACAAAATAATCTTTTTATATTCCAGTCTTATTATTGTTCAAGTTGCGAAATTCCAACCTAGAATCTAATACAAACACAACAAATTTCAACCAATTGATTTAGTAGGAGTTAAACATAGATAAAATAAAAAAAATTAAAAAAAAATATTTATCAAGAAAAAACAATTGAAATCGAAAATAATTGGGATTTATTATTACTAACAATTAATTTTACAATGCATTATCCAATAACTAATTATGTCTAACTATTAGTAGATTATCAATTATATAACTGACTATATCTAACTATTAGCTATTACAAGACAATTGCAGAAAAGAAAAGAAAGAACGAAAAAATGAAAGAAAAGAAAGAACGAAAAAATGAGAGAAAAGCTGAGAAGGATTTGTATGATCTGAGAGAAAGTTTTGGAAGAAGATAAGATTTGATATTTGATATTTTTTTCTTGATAATTAACATTATATTGACATAATATTGTTCACATCATAATAGTATCAAAGAGCAAAACAAACATACAACATAGAAGTATATGGTTTGGGTGAGTGAAGATAAAATAGTAGTTGCAGCATAAGAAAGTTGTTGTATATTGGTAAGGTGTATTTTTTTCTATTGATGCAGTATGGTAATTCTATGGGAGAGAAGCTGAGGCAAGTGAAATTTATGTTGATTGAAAATTAATTTTGAAAGTTCTATATCCACTATGTGTGTAGACCAGATGTTAAAACAATAGGTTTAACAGAAATGAATGACGAGTAAGTAAACCAACACAGAGAACTTGATAACCCAGTTCAGTGCACAAGCACCTACGTCTGGGGGGCAGCCTGCCCAAGGAAACAATCCACTATATGAAAAGTGTCTTACAAGAAGGGACTTATTAGTATGTCCACATACTATCTATCGCCCTAAACTATGCCTTTTCAAATAGGCTCCCTACGGCTATATCACTCTTGTGATTTGAGGTTTACAAGATTCAATTGTAGTAAACAATCCTCACAGTTGTTGTGATACAACAACTGTACAGTTTAGTATAGAAGCTTGAAGAGAATGTGTTTCTATACAAAATAGCCTAGAACACTATTATACAAATTGCTTAAAAGCTTTATTCGTGTATGAGTAAATAAAATGTATAAAAGATGTGTAGTATTAGTGAAGTGGCTCAGCTATATAGTACAATGTCCCAATTAGGCCTTTGTTAAGTCGTCCCTTCTGTTGGTCGATCCCATGAACTCTAGGTCGATCGACATCGCCTCTAGGTCATCCATTTAGTTTGCTATTGTACATTACACGATTAATAATAGTACCAACAATAACTATTTTCCAATCATTTTTCGCCGTAAGTACTGTTTGGAATATCCCGGAGTTGCAAGACACAATGAACTACGATAGTTCATATGTCTAGAAAACCCTAATTCGTTGATCGTTAGAACTTACACAATAGAACTAGCTCATAGAAGTATATGTTTAAAGATAGTGTGAATATGCTACAACTAACATATAAAAGAGTAGTGCTACAAAGTTATACCTTTGAAGCGTGAGCGGAAGCTATGTCAATCTTTAAGCGCTTATCCCCACACCTTGCTCCTTTGCTTTCTCCTTGAAGAAATGTCTATCACCAAGGTGATATGAAACTACTATGAAATAGTCCACACCAATACCTTATATAGCAATAAGACACACTTGGACTAGTGTGTGTTATTGAGGAGTATGTAGTCTTTACTACTATAGCAAAAATGTAGAACTAGTTCTACACTCTACACTTAGAGTTTTGCTAGAGGGTTATGGTTGAAGATGAAGTGTGTTTGTTTGTGTTCTTGTGTTCTCTAGCAAGAGATATACAAGACTTAGATTGATTTCTTCACATTCAATATCATCTTATGATATAGAATGGATGATGAAACATATTGCACACTAAACAAACACATTAACCATCCATATGGTTAATGCCTCTTGGTCCATGGAAGATGCTCTTACAAGAGTTCTTCCCAAGGGATACAAAGCCTTCCCAAGGCATAAAGTAGCCACCAAGATGTCAACTCCTCATAATGATGAGATTAGTTAATTAATCTTAATTAATTAATTAAATCATATCTTGTTTAATTAATTCATTAATTAATTAAATCATTTCAATAAATGATAATATATAAATATATATCTCACATATATATATATATACATAAACCCTAAATAGTGTGTCCGGAACTAATTCCGGGCGCACCATCGGTTCGGTCGGGACACGATCTCGATCGAACCGAAATTCCTCAATATGGATCAAATCCCTTATTCACTTTCGGGTCACTACTCGAAAGTATCTTCGGTAATTGTTATGTGTGTGACCTCATAGCCCGAGTAACGAAAGCATCGGGATTCAACGTATAAGACCGTATACTCGAATCCCGAAGATCATCGTGAGAGCCTAGTCTGCCATTCGATGACCCCCGGCATTATCTCGGGTGAGACTACTGATAGTTCAGATAACTATCGGTTGTTGAACCGTATATATAGATGATATAGTTCACGGGCACTAATTGAGGAAATTGACACATCAATTTCCAACACTCCCACTTGCCCTTGGACTATTACCAATGTCTTGGATGTACATTTGCATCCTTGTCACATGATTCCCTTTGTCCTCGGTTTTCGTCATAGGCTAAAGCAAGAAAGCGTGTCGCCAACTCCTATGACATAATTTCTCGGAACACGAGATAGTCTCACTCCCGTTCATAACGGGTGAATTCATTAGTCAGACTCACTCTCCGAGTGGCCAGGAAAAACCTTCCCTGTATGCCAGGGTGGACAAAGACCCTACCAATGCATCACCGATCATCTCACCACTACATTCACATAAGACCCAACATACCCCATTACCACCAGTAACGGATGGGTCCGGAAGTAGTCAAAGCCTCATGCTCACGTAGCATGAGAATGATATGCATGTAGGTCTCAGAACCTCTATCATATGGCTCGTGTGAAACATAGGACACAAGATCTCTTCTATAATTTCACAACGGTCACTGTCCAGTACCATGTCAAGACTCTCTTGACAATGAACCCATGTAATGATTTGGACCATCCTTTTGTCTTAAGAAACAAAGTCAAACGAATCATTACACACTAGTTTGGTTGTGTCCGTTCCCAAAACGCCGGGACACACTACTAGAGACAATGTAATCACCATAGTTCTTGTCTTGAAGAAAGGGTTCCTTAGCCAATACACTTATTGGCTCCTCTTCAAGAACTCGTGATTACATGGGAACTAAAATATTTATCATACAACTATGATTAAATACACAATTGTTTATTCAAGTGCTATAGAAGAATAGGCAATCAATAAACAAGAAGTAATACTTTTATTCAACAATAAGAGTTTACAAAAGTATACTTCATACATACAAAAGAAATAAACTGAAATAAAGCTCCCACTAAGACTAAGACCACTCGGACCTAAGCCTAAGTCCAATAGCTGAAGTATGGAACTCATGTTTAGTCTGAGGTAACGGTTTAGTCAAGGGATCAGCTGCGTTGTCGTCTGTATCCACTTTGGATACCTTGATGTCACCTCTCTGGAACATTTCTCGGACGAGGTGATACTTCCTAAGGACATGCTTGGACTTATGATGAGCCCTAGGTTCCTTAGCCTGTGCTATGGCTCCAGTGTTATCACATAACAACTCAATTGGACCATCAGCGCTAGGAACTACCCCAAGCTCAGTCATAAACTTCTTAAGCCAACATGCCTCCTTGGCTGCTTCAGAAGCTGCAATGTACTCGGCCTCCGTAGTAGAATCTGCAACTGTGTCCTGCTTGGAACTCTTCCAACAGATGGCTCCACCGTTCAGGCAGAATACAAACCCGGTCTGAGAACGAAAATCGTCTCGATCGGTTTGGAAACTGGCATCGGTGAAACCTTTTGCAATCAACTCCTCATCTCCGCCATATACCAGAAACATATCCTTAGTCCTTCTCAAGTACTTAAGGATAGATTTCACAGCGGTCCAATGGCTGTTGCCTGGATTCGCTTGATATCGGCTGGTCAGACTCAGAGCGTACGATACGTCTGGTCTAGTGCACAACATGGCATACATGATAGATCCTATGGCTGAAGCATACGGGACTCTACTCATGTTCTCCTTCTCGACGTCAGTGGTGGGGCACTGACTTTTGCCGAGAATAGTACCAGTTGTGATAGGCAGTATTCCCTTTTTGGAATCGATCATATCGAATCGTCTCAGAACCTTATCAATATAAGTGTCCTGTCTCAGGCCAATCAACCTATTGGCTCGATCTCGATATATCTTGATTCCAAGGATATACTGCGCCTCTCCTAAGTCCTTCATTGAGAAACACTTACACAACCATCTCTTGACTGACTCAAGGAGCGGTTTGTTGTTTCCAATGATCAGTATGTCATCTACATACAGGACTATAAATGCAATGTGGCTCCCACTTACCTTCTTGTATACACAAGCATCCTCCTCATTCTGAATGAAGCCAAATTCGTTAATTGCTTCATCGAATCGGAGGTTCCAACTGCGAGAAGCTTGCTTGAGTCCATAAATGGATCTCTGAAGCTTACATACCTTCTTAGGTCCTTTCGGACATGTAAAGCCTGGAGGTTGTGTCATGTACACATCCTCCTCAAGGTTTCCATTAAGGAAATCGGTCTTTACATCCATTTGCCATATCTCATAGTCATAATATGCGGCAATGGCTAAGAGGATCCGAATAGACTTGAACATGACTACCGGTGAGTAGGTTTCATCATAGTCAATACCATGAATTTGTTTGAAACCCTTCGCCACTAGTCTAGCCTTGTAAACATGGACATTTCCATCTTTATCAAGCTTTTTCTTAAAGACCCACTTACACTCCATAGGTCTAGCACCTTCGGGTAAGTGAACCAATGTCCAGACATCGTTCTGGTACATAGAGTCTATCTCGGATTTCATGGCTTCAAGCCATGACTCGCTATCTGGCCCTTTCATTGCGGCTCCATAAGTATAAGGCTCGTCGTCTTCTATCAAGAAGGATTCCCCATACCATCTATCGGGAACATGACGAGTCCTATTGGATTTCCTAAGGGTCGGTACTTCTTCAGGAGTTTCATCTACCGTGGATCTAGGGTCCAAGATAGGATCCACCATGAATGGAGGATCTACTTCCTGAAGTGAGCCTGCCGAGTTCGTTAACTCGACTTGCGCATTTGATGAGACCCTTGAGTTCAATAACCCAACTCTCCTATTCAATGAGTTTCTTGAGTTCGATAACTCAACTTGCTCATTAAACGTGTCGAATGAGTTCATTAACTCATTTGGCTCATCATCTTGAACTTCTTCAACTTGTACCGTATCTCTGACATTTCCTGATAAGAACTCTTTCTCAAGGAAATGCGCTGTCCTAGCCACGAAAATCTTATTTTCGGGCTTAAGGTAGAAATAATACCCTTTGGTTTCCTTTGGATAACCAATGAAATGGCACAAGTCAGCCTTTGGGCCTAGCTTGTCTACGTTCAATTTCTTGACGTAGGCCAAGCAACCCCAAACCCTGAGAAAGCTAATCTTGGGACGTTTCCCAAACCACATCTCATATGGTACTTTCTCAGCTGACTTGGTTGGACAATTATTTAAGGTTAGTGCGGCAGTTTGCAACGCGTAACCCCAGAAGCTGACATGTAGGTCGGTTCGACTCATCATGGATCGCAAACTGTCTAACAGAGTGCGATTCCTCCTTTCGGACACACTATTATGCTGTGGTGTTCCGGCCGGTGTGTGTTGTGAAACAATTCCACAATCTCTAAGATGAGCGTCAAACTCGTGGCTCATATATTCGCCTCCTCGATCGGATCGAAGAGTCTTCATAGTCTTGCCGAGTTGATTCTCTACTTCATTTTGGAATTCTTTGAACTTTTCAAAGGCTTCACTCTTGTGCTTCATTAGATAGACATAGCCATAACGGCTAAGGTCATCCGTGAAGGTAATGAAGTAGGGAAAACCACCTCTTGCAGGAGTGTTCATTGGACCACATACATCGGTATGTATTATCCCCAATAAATCACTTGCCCTTTCACTCGTTCCAGTGAAAGGCGATTTGGTCATCTTGCCTAAAAGGCATGATTCGCATTGGTCATATGATTCAAAATCAAGTGACTCAATAATTCCACTTTCGTGGAGTTTCTTGATGCGATTTTCATTTATATGACCAAGTCTGCAATGCCATAGGTAGGTAGGATTCAAGTCGTTAGGCTTGTTCCTTTTAATATTTACGTTATATACCTCATGATCCTCATCTAGTATGAAAAGGCCATTTTGGTTTGAAGCTTTTGCATAAAGTAAACCATCACGATTAATAGAACACATATTTCTTTCCATAAGGATGGTAAAACCATCATTGTTCAAAACAGATATGGAAATAATATTTCTAGAAATAGCGGGAATACAATATACATTATTTAAAACTAAGACCATCCCGGATGGTAATTTTAAATCTATCTTGCCCACGGCAACTGCAGCAACCTTTGCTCCATTGCCCACCCGCAAGTCCACCTCTCCCTTCCGAAGAGCTCTACTGTCCTGCAGTACCTGCATATTTCGACAAATATGAGAACCACATCCTGAGTCAAGTACCCAAGTAGAGTTATTAGAGGTGATAAAAGCTTCAATAACGAATATACCTGCCGGAAGAGTCCCACTCTTCTTGTCTTCGAGGTACTTCTCGCAGTTCCTCTTCCAGTGACCAGGTGTATTACAATAATGACACTGGTCAGTCCCCTTAGGACCTTTAGCCGGAGTTTTGGAAGTCTGGGCCTTGACTGTTTTGATAGATCCAGTCTTGGCCTTTCCCTTCCATTTCCCCTTGCCTTTCTTAAAGGCCTTCTTGTTCTGAATCATCAGAACAGAGGGAGTAGGGGTAGAGCTCTTCCCACACTTCAACGCAGTATCAGCCGTGCTGATCATGTTATGCAACTCCGATAACGATTTATCGAAGTCATGCATGTTGAAGTTCATGACAAAGTTACCAAATTTGTCAGGAAGGGAACGGAGGATTATGTCAACGGCCAAATCCTTGGAAAACTGAGTTCCCAAAGACTCAAGTCTCTCGATGATCCCAATCATCTTGAGAACATGAGGACTGGCTTGTTGGCCATTGGATAGTTTGCAATCCATGAGGGCACAAACAGCTTCGTACCGCTCATTTCTTGCCCGCTTCTGGAACATCTCTTCCAGTCTGCAGTACATGTCATATGCTGCCACATTTTCGAACTGAATCTGAAGATTCGGTTCTATGTTGGCTAGCATAAGACATTGGACATCCAATGCATCATCCACGTGTACATCATATGCACTACGTTCTAGCTCATCGGCATTATCTCCGGGTGGTGGAGGAAGTTCTTCCTTAAGAACATATTCGACTCTCTCGTGCTTGAGAACGATTCTCAAGTTACGAGACCAGTCGTTGAAGTTATTGCCATTGAGTTTACACTTCTCAAGTGTAGATCGGAGTGAATTTGAAGTTGATTTCTTAGCAGTTGCCATCTAAAAACATGCGAGTATGAAACGACATTCAGTTTAATTTATATGTAAAACATACGATACAAGTAAAGCATGCTTGAAATAATAATACGAGTACCAACAACCCCTCGAAGTGTACAAGTATACCAAGACCCCACGGACTTGGGTATGAGCGGCACACGCAATCATCCTCATAGTCCAATCCATGGGTAAGTCCTACTAGACTATCATATATTAATCATCCAATGATTATATATGACTCTTGGCGTCTATCATTAGTCGTTTTATGACACTATAGACTTCCTTTGCCAAACGGGCCGGTTCGATGGGCTAACCTGTAGCCACGTTTTAAGTAACCTTAGTTCACCATAAAGGGATGGATTACATTTGCCGGTTCGATGGGCTAACCTGTAGCGCATGTAATCCCATTGCCTCCTATTCCTATGAATCAAAGTGCCCATCTAGGGATGATCCACCCGAAACGTAGGAAAGTTTGACAACTTTGAACTTAGGTTTGGCAAACACTTAATTATTACGTGGAGGGGTTTAGATTAAACATGTAATCCACATTTCATGCAATCACATAAGGTATACATATACTTCAAGAAAATATATGTAAGCATGAAACATGGCATGAATAATAAACACTTTAAAGGGACGTGATATGGCCTAAAAGACATTAAATAAAACTAGTCTAACTAGTTCTAAACTAAGTCCTTGGTCTCCGTCTTCTTGGACATCGCCATACTCCAAGTCCATCTCTTCATGTCTTGTTACATAATCAACTTTCGCATTAAATGGCACATGCGCCGCGAAAAAGAAATAACAATACAATAATTTAAAACGACACATGCGTCGTATTTCAATATCAAGGACAGTATGCAGACTGTATTTCGAATAAATACTAGGCCATATCAAATCCCCATTCCATTCAGACTACAGTTTATATATGTATAACACATTATACATAAAACACATAAACATGCTAGGAATGGAATAAAACACATAAGCAACACACAACTCACACACATACTCACATTCAAATAATGTGAATCATAGTCATATATGCATATCATAACCTTTAGTTGTCCAACAACTAACATAGCCAATTATCGGAAGTTTTACCATAAGTTCAACATTTTGAACTAATAACCCAATTACATTCAAAGAGACTTAGCATAAGTTTAAGGTTTGAAATTCATAATAACTCAAACCACAAACTTCCTTTCGATACTCAATTAAACAATTTAATTAGTACCGATAGGATAAAATCAACACTTTGACATACATGCTAATTTTAAACTATTTTAAACTTCTCAAAGAATGTTTTGGACTTATAAGATTATTTCCAAAACAATCTCTAAATCACCCATAACAAACCGAAAACGTCCATAATCATCAAATGACTTTGGACTTAATCGATTTGTTTTGTTTCGAAATCATCAAATGACTTTGGACGTGCATGGACGCGTCCAAGGGGCCGAACCAGGCTTCGGGCCAAGGCGTTCCGTACTCAGGGAAAGCCGAGGGTGCGCGTTCCAGTGGAGCCGTGTCCTTGGCTTGCCTGGACTCACGCGGAACCTAGGTTTTGTCGGGGAGGGTTTTCCGAATACGAAAATCGGCTACGGTTCATATATCGACATATATACTATATGGTACTACTTTAAACACTTCTAGAACATGTTAAACGTGTAATATAGCTCATGATACCATGTTTGGAATATCCCGGGGTTGCAAGACACAATGAACTACGATAGTTCATATGTATAGAAAACCCTAATTCGTTGATCGTTAGAACTTACACAATAGAACTAGCTCATAGAAGTATATGTTTAAAGATAGTGTGAATATGCTACAACTAACATATAAAAGAGTAGTGCTACAAAGTTATACCTTTGAAGCGTGAGCGGAAGCTATGTCAATCTTTAAGCGCTTATCCCCACACCTTGCTCCTTTGCTTTCTCCTTGAAGAAATGTCTATCACCAAGGTGATATGAAACTACTATGAAATAGTCCACACCAATACCTTAGATAGCAATAAGACACACTTGGACTAGTGTGTGTTATTGAGGAGTATGTAGTCTTTACTACTATAGCAAAAATGTAGAACTAGTTCTACACTCTACACTTAGAGTTTTGCTAGAGGGTTATGGTTGAAGATGAAGTGTGTTTGTTTGTGTTCTTGTGTTCTCTAGCAAGAGATATACAAGACTTAGATTGATTTCTTCACATTCAATATCATCTTATGATATAGAATGGATGATGAAACATATTGCACACTAAACAAACACATTAACCATCCATATGGTTAATGCCTCTTGGTCCATGGAAGATGCTCTTACAAGAGTTCTTCCCAAGGGATACAAAGCCTTCCCAAGGCATAAAGTAGCCACCAAGATGTCAACTCCTCATAATGATGAGATTAGTTAATTAATCTTAATTAATTAATTAAATCATATCTTGTTTAATTAATTCATTAATTAATTAAATCATTTCAATAAATGATAATATATAAATATATATCTCACATATATATATATATATATATATATATATACATAAACCCTAAATAGTGTGTCCGGAACTAATTCCGGGCGCACCATCGGTTCGGTCGGGACACGATCTCGATCGAACCGAAATTCCTCAATATGGATCAAATCCCTTATTCACTTTCGGGTCACTACTCGAAAGTATCTTCGGTAATTGTTATGTGTGTGACCTCATAGCCCGAGTAACGAAAGCATCGGGATTCAACGTATAAGACCGTATACTCGAATCCCGAAGATCATCGTGAGAGCCTAGTCTGCCATTCGATGACCCCCGGCATTATCTCGGGTGAGACTACTGATAGTTCAGATAACTATCGGTTGTTGAACCGTATATATAGATGATATAGTTCACGGGCACTAATTGAGGAAATTGACACATCAATTTCCAACAAGTACATGTTCTAAAAATCAATTTCCCAAGGGAAATCTCGAACTCCATTAAATAATAATGTCTCGATCTCAATTTAACTATTTTCCAATCATTTTTTGCCATAACTACATGTTAAAAAAATCAATTTCTTTGCACCATAGTTAGTCACTTGGACTAAGTTATTGATGTGGATTAAGTATTAAGGTACTTAGATTATAATATGGAAGACGATCAGGTCAAGTGGAGGCATCAACCTTCAAAACGACCCAAGTTCAATCTATCTTATGTTGAGGGATGGTGCATAACAAACCTCAAAATCAGCAGAACGAGGATTCTCGGTGATTGCCGCAGTTGATTTCTCATCTTTGCGATTCAGCATTGCAAAATTCTCTTTGTAAGAGCACAGTATAAATGTTAAAACCTCAGTGAAACCTTTACTATAAATAAATTTTTATTCGGTAATCTAATAATATAAATATGATATGGCTTATTTTTATTTTGGACCCTGAACTATGACGAAAGCTTCAAATTGGACCTAATACTATCATAAGCCTCATATGGGACCCTATATTATGGTTTGTCTCATTTTACCCCCTAAAACCTCAAATATGATGTAATTTTGTTTTAAAATAAGGGCAAAATCGAAATAGCATATGTATTAAACTTTTGGGGCACAATTCACAAATAACAAAACTTACTAAATTAAAAGTAAATCTCACCTCTTCATCTTCTTCATCAAACTCCCGACCTTCACCACCACCCCAGCCTTCTTCCTTCAGCTGGACAAATATATTCAATTAAACGTTATAGCCTAAGATTCATCTCATCATTATTATCTTCAACTTCATCAAGAAAAAAATTCCATAATTACCATCTCAGAAAAAGAAGAAAATGACCAATTTCACCATACAAAACCAAATGGCAACAAACGGTTGACCATCAATTAGCTATGGAAAAGCTTCAAGCACCAATAAAAGCATCTTCAAAATCAACTGATTTTATTGAGGTACTTGTTGATTCATTTGCTTGTTATGAGTGTCAGCCAACCCCAAACGCTTACCAGTTTATCATCAGATTCTTGATTAAAAACTCATTATATCATGATCAAATTCCAAAGGTAGTTAAATATTTGGAAAAAGATGGGAACTTTGAGACACCGGAATGGGCTTTAATTGATTTGATTAAGTTTTATGGGATATTTGATATGGTGAATAATGTTGTTGAGCTTTTCTTTAATTTTTGTAAATTTAGATGCAACCCTTCTATGGAATCTTTGAATATTTTGCTTGTGGTTGCTTGTAAGAAGAAAAGGGGTATTAAATTTGTGCCTGAGATATTAATGAGAAGTGGGTTGATGAACATTAGAGTGGAGGACTCGACGTTTTGGATATTAGTTAGAGGTCTATGTAGGCATGGGAGCATCAAATATAGTGTTGAATTGATTTATTTTATGGTGGATGAGGGTTATAGTTTAGACGAAAGTGTTTATTCTTTGATAATTTCGAATATGTTTGAGGGAAATGGTAGCGACAAAGTTGAGGTTTTGAGCTTTACTGAACACATGAAGAAATATGGAGGAAGAAGAAAGTTGGAGTGGTGGTGGTGGTGGGGTTTGATGAAGAAGATGAAGTGGTGGGATTTATTTTTAATTTAACAAGTTTTGTTATTTGTGAATTGTGCTCCAAAAGTTTAATATATGTGTTATTCTGATTTTGGCCTTATTTTAAAACAAAATTACATTATATTTGCCGTTTTAGGGGGGTAAAATGAGACAACCCATAGTATGAGGTCCAATATGAGGCTTAGGATAGTATTAGGATTCAATTTGAACCTTTCGTCATAGTTCACAGTCCAAAATGAAAATAAGCCATATGATATTATTGGATTTGTTTAATAAATATATAAATAAATATTTTGTAAGTCTTCATAACATTTATAACAGTTAATCATTGGTTAAAAGAATATGAGGCAATATAAAATGTTGTATATGAAGGAGGATAAATACCACTTCGTCAAGCTTAATGCCAAACTGGAAGCATAGCCGATCAAACTCTTCGTCAGCTGAAAGCAACCAAAGCAAAAACTGAATTGAAAATAACGAAAAGATAAAATTATTATTATTATTATTAGAAAATAAAGGCATAAAAGGAAATTACTGTAAGTTTGGCCTAGGGCTTGGAAAAGGAGATCGCGGACGAGGCTGACAGTTGACATCTTCAACAAGCGCTTTTATTGATTCATTAGGCAAACACGGGCTACGCCGCCGTCATCCCAAAACCTGTTCCGTCTCTTGTCGAGTTGGGTTATGACGGGTAGTAGTCAAATCAATTGGATTCTTATGGTCCGTTTAAAATTTGGTGAACCTAGTGAAATTTATCATTTACCTGTTTAAGATCAGGATTTATTATACACATCACATCAGAACGGTGTTCTTAAGGTATGCAATTACTATTTTGCCCTTGAATTAACTTCCTTAATTATTACACTTTTAAATAGGAGTATAAATGTCATTTTCACATTGAAGAGTGCTATTGGTTTGGTGTGTGTATAGCAGTTCAGTTGGGACCAAAATATATAAATTTGTAAGGTTAATGTATGTCAAATTAGGTTAATGTAGGTTAACACGTTTATGTTCATTCACCCTCAAATCATTCATCCTCTAATCCATGGGTAATACTATGTTAATGGATTAATATATTAATTAATCAATCTAGAAAAATCAATATATTTATACAATCAATTTATGGAGTTATGATGGAGTACATTAGCACGCCATGCTCCACATGACTTCCCTACTCACATAATCGCTTAAATCTCTTAATTAAAAATTGACTTTAATCACCCTTTTACATTTATACATCACAACTGGAAATTTATAATTATAATGTACTTCGATTTCATCGGACATATGTGACCTGTTAGATCGGATCGATGATCAAAGGTGTCATAATTTTGAAAAAGTTAAAACTAGGCAATCTTTATGGAAGAAGGCGTATCAAAAAGACACAAAAACATGTAACGTGGCTTATTACTATCCATTGGATGATAAAGTCAACGAGCGCGTGCATGAATATTAGTACAAAACTCACAAAGTGACTTTAATTTTGGGACACTAAATCACTACAGAGTCCACCTCGTACAAAAATATATAAACCCCTAAACCTTATCTCTCCAAAATAATCCAGAGAAATGCGAAAAATCATGTTCTAAATTAAGTAGTAGAAAAATCATTCAACAATTTTGACCACACCCAAATATTTCCCCCAATCTCTCTGTTGTCACGTAAACCTACTTCTCAATTTTCTATTTTTCCTATTTTTATTTTTATTTTCATTTTAGATCTCAGATTTTATTTTATTTTATATTTCTAACAAAAACCCTATTTCCGTACTTCTCTGATCTGCAAATCTTCGAGGAATTTAAATCATTTTGCGGAATTGACTTTTGGGTGTCTTTTTCTTGATAGGATTTATTGTTTTCTTTTTTCTTGAAATATTCTATTATTTATGGTTTTTTTGGTTTTCAGGGTTTAAGAAGGTGAAGTTAGGGGTTAGGTCTAAGGAGTTCTTGATAACATATACTATTATCTTTTTTTCTTGAAAGATTCGATTTTCAACTTACTTGGTTTTAGGGTTTTTGATTTCTGGGTTTAAGAAGGTGAAATTAGGGATCTTTCTGTTCTTGGAGTAGGTTTTCGGATTCCTTGATTTGATATTTCGTTTCTTTATTAAAAGATTCGATTTTTATCTTTATTAGGTTTTACATATCTGGGTTTAAGAAGAGGGATTCTCTTGCTGTTCTTGGAAGGTTAGGGTTTTGGCTGGAGGAAGGTGAAAAGTTGGGTTTTTTGTATAAGGAATTTCTGAATTGTGTTTGATATTGGGACAGTGTATACGTATGGCTACAGAGCCTTTGGAAAGTGTAAATCATTTGGATTTGCTGGAACATCGGCGTTGGGGCCGTGGAACTAAAGTTTACACAAGAAAGAATAAGGGCCAAAGAAACCGTAATAATGCTATTGCTTCAACCAATAGCATTCCAACTGCCACCACTTCTGAGCATGGCGCTGTATCTGTGGACGATGAGATCAGTAAGAGAACGGGGACTGGAAATTGTGTTTTGAATGGTGAAGCTCAGGAAGGATGTAAGAAAGATCTAGCTGGTGAATATGGGAATCTTCGACAGCCTGATTATCCTCAACAGGTGGCTCCTAGTGAATTGCCATCAGAGAAAGAAGAGGTTGGAGGTTGTGGGGTGCCTAAGGCAGTCATTGTACCTTCTGAGAATGGTGATGGAGAAGCTGTGGGACGGGAAATGGAACATGATCAAGTGGGCCAGGATGCAGGTGATAGTCATGGTGAAAATGCAGCCCAGGAAAGTAAGGAACTGTTGATGGATGGCAAGGAAGCGGTGGTTCCATCTGTGATTAATAGTCGAGCTGAATGTGAGGAAGGTTCTTGCAACAATGTGTTACAACCGATTAGAGAGGTTGTGGAACATGATAAGGTGCGCCAGGATGTAGGTGATGGCCATGGAGATACAGCAACCCAGAATGGTAAGAATCTCTTGGTGGCTGATAAGGAAGCTCTGCTGTCTTTGAGGAATGATTATCAATCACAGCATGAGGATGGTCGTACTCATGGTGAAACAATAAGATCGGGTAGCTATGACATGTTACCGGGAAATGCAGCAGGTGGTGGTCCGTTAGAACAGGCAATAGGTGCTATTAGTGGAGAAACAGTGCGTATATGTGATGGGGAGTCTCCAGAAAGTAGGGAAGTGGTAGTTCCACCACATTCTAGTGGGTGTGATACAGCAGATGCAAATGGAGTAGTAAAGCAGAATAAACCACAGCTAGAGATGCAGCCGCTTCCATCAGTGATGATTAGGGTTGATGACAAGCTAAGAATAAATGTGTCGGGTGCAACGTCGAGCAATGAAATTCGTGGGGTGAAGAGGAAGTTGGAGACCGAGCTCGATCAGGTCCGGAGTTTATTCAAGAAGCTTCAAGCTAAGGAACTTCAGGTCACTGAAAGCAACTGTAATACGAATAATGATATCATTAGTAATGTTGAAACAATTAATACTAATCATGTCAACAGAAGTGACAGTACACATGATGATGCTTCCGGCAATTTTAATGCTTATATTCAGCCAGAGTATGCACTGAACGATGTCATGGAGAGGACCTTAACTAGAGTGAGTTCCGAGGTAGGCTCAGTGCTGCATCGTTCAAACAAGCTGTTTAATAGGTCGCTAAGTGTTTCAGTGGTGGATAACGATAACGGAGTTGGTGAATTTGGGGAGAGGGAGAAGAGGACTCCTAAAGCAAATCAATTGTATAGGAATTCAGAGTTCCTTCTGGGTAAGGATAGACTGCCTGCTGAGAGCAACAAGAAACTGAAGTCAAATGGTGCTGGTAGGAAATATGCAGGAGAAATTGAACGTCCCTTTGGTCTTGCTTCTTTTAAGAACAGGGAACGGGCCTTTAGGAGCTGTAGTACTTTATTGCAAAGACTGATGAAACACAATTTTGGTTGGGTGTTTAATGAGCCTGTTGATGTAAAAAAACTTGGGCTACATGATTACCATGATATTATAAAGCATCCAATGGATTTGGGTACCATAAAAGCCAGGCTATCTCTGAATTATTATAAATCTCCGACTGAATATGCAGACGATGTGAGACTAGTATTTAATAATGCAATGACATATAATCCAAAGGGGCATGATGTCAATGTTATGGCTGAAACATTGTTGAGGATGTTTGAAGAGAGGTGGATGGTAATAGAAAGAGAGTATAACATCGACTGGAAGTATCAAATGTACCAAGATGCAGGATTGCCTGCACCCATGTCAAGAAATTTCCCTGCAACTCAGTTTCATACTCCTGCTCAAGTACCTGCTCCTGTGCATGCTCCTGCTCATGTACTGGCTCCAGCTTATGCATCTGCCACACCTGTTCCTCAAAGTAGGACATTGGAAAATGCACAACCGATGACGATGAATACAGCTGCAACTCTGAAGCCTTTTAATTATGTTGCCAGAACACCAGCTCCTAAGAAACCTAAGGCCAGAGATCTCAATAAAAGGAACATGACCTATGACGAGAAGCAGAAACTGAGCACTAACCTGCAGAATTTACCTACTGAAAAGCTTGATGCTATTGTTCAAATCATCAAAAGGAGGACTTCGGCACTCAGTCAAAATAATGATGAAATTGAAGTGGACATTGACAATGTTGATACAGAAACACTATGGGAACTTGACAGATTTATTACTAATTACAAGAAGAGTTTGAGCAAAAACAAGAGAAAAGCAGAACTTGCTCTCCAGATACAAGCTGAAGCTATTCAGGCAACTGCTATGATGGTAAGGTGTCAAACGTTCTATGTGGCTAGTGTTTCTCTCAAGTTCTCTTATATATATTGACAATGCGTATCGATGTTCAAACAGAATACACTCCCTGGGACCGTG
The DNA here is from genome assembly GCA_003412495.2 of Echium plantagineum. Classification (NCBI taxonomy): domain Eukaryota; kingdom Viridiplantae; phylum Streptophyta; class Magnoliopsida; order Boraginales; family Boraginaceae; genus Echium; species Echium plantagineum. Next base: position 28,701,789 of record CM016564.1, read on the forward strand.
GACATGCAGAAAGAATCTAGAATAGGTAACAATCTTAGTCTTTAAGTCTATGAATATTTGTTGCGTCAGATTTATGTGCTTGCAACTAACTTTTAATTGCTTCTGTACAGATGAAAATAATGACCCTCCTATTGAAGCTGAAAGGCAAGTGGATCGTGATAGTAAGTCAAGTAGTTCAAGCAGTTCCAGTAGCTCTTCGGGATCATCATCAAGTGGTAATTGGATCTTTTTAAGTATTGCTTTACATTTCGTTTGAGGTATTGTGGAATCACATGCCTGACACCTTTTCCTTGTAATCATCTTTTACTTGACTGGCAGATTCAGACAGTGATAGTTCCTCTTCATGCGGATCGGATTCTAGGCGCTCACCAAGAACCTGAATCTCCACTCTTGAGGTATATCTATAAAAGACCCCTTGTCTAGATCTGATGATGTTTCCATGAAGGAATGTTTGAGATGAAGTTCTTAGTTGTAGAGTCAACGGTGCTTCAGTTAGAAGGGTCGTGTCTTATGCTTCAAATATAGCTTGTTAACATAAAGATTAACAGTTAGAGGTCTCAATCATGAACACTATCTGTCGTAGCCAGTTCATGAAAAATATGACTAATTACGAACAAATTATGAATGCACATGTAATTTGTTTGACAGATGCCTGTGACCTGAGGTGGTCGAAGTATCCAAATATGTCAGTATTTGTTCAAATTTATTTTTAAGATCCGTAAATAGGTGGGAAGTTATATTAGTTGAAACTGATGCAAATTTCTTTATTCTCTGTTGAATGTGACTAATTTTATTTGCTTCAAAAGCTTAAAGCGTAACCATGACTGGGAACGCTGTTTGCTGTTCTTTCTAGTAGATGAAATACGTGTAGTAGCACTATCGTGGTCTAGTTTGAGATAAATAAAAAATAAAAAAACTTCAGTGATTAACCCAATCACATATATATGACAGTGGAGCTCGAACTAAGAAAGTAATCATACCCGCAATTTTTTCCATTTGGATAGGAGGAGATAAAGAGTCTTATCTTTGCTGAACTGTAATGTAAACTAAATAAACTAGAAGGGGCATAAGTTGGATGATAGTGTAGTGTATTAATTATACTGCATGCCACATTGTTTGCCTTTTTAAGTTATGTTGTTTATTGGTGCCTACATAATGGTTTTTAACTCCATATTATTAACTTTAATGCAGCGTTGTGCATGAATCTTGGAGATGCTGTGAAATCCTGGATGTTGCAAGAACTTGAGCGCACTTGTACCGCCCTGCTTCGGGTGTAACCGAGTCAGTCGTGCTGAACCATTGTTAAACATATCAAGCCAAATATTGGGGGACTCGGTATAAATTCATTGATCTTATCGTGTTGGTAGTCCAGAACTAGGAAATGTACATGATTAGACTTTCAGGTTTTTTGTTAGAATTGGTTAGAACTAGGTCTCGGAGCAGTAATCTATTATTTTGCTTAAAATATGTGATGTCCGTTCCTCAATATGGTAGTATGTCACAGTGAAGATACATTCGTGTGCAGATTCATCCTTGTTGCCTTTTGAATAATTGTGTGCAGACTCGTCCCTTCGACAATGGGCGCAACGTGTCTTCTTTTGCAAGTACAAGATACTGAAAATGCTACTATAAAATCTCATTCCGTTTTATTTTTTCAAAAGAAACAGATAGGTTAATTTGTTCAGTGAGCACTGGTATGGATTGAGCTGTGCAAGTGGACGGTACATGCTATGTCAGTCCAGAGTCGAGTCTTGTTATCACAGAAATTATTCTAGGATATGCCTCTATCTTAAATTCCTAATGTCTGCTTCAAATACCTTGAAAGATAATTGAAAGTGAGATGTCGAGATTTGGTAAGATGCAAAAACTGAAAATTCTTTTGGAGTGAGTAGATCATGTCGAATCTTGAAGTCTAACTCTGATTGGCAAACTTGATTCCCTTCTCAATGGAAGCTTTGAGTTCAGGCTTTAGAGCTTCTAGTCCTTCCTTCTCAAAGTCTGATAGATTACCCAATCCTAAAACTTCCTCCACACCGTTCTTCCCTAGTCTTACCTGGAGGAGCAAGAAACGAAGATTACTCGGGCAACAATAAATATAACAAGCGTCCATTGAGCAAAGATATGAAATAAGAATGCAACCGGTATCGAATGTCAAGTGTTACAGTAATGTATATTGCAACAGTATTGCATGGACTAATGTTCTGCTAAAAAATTGATGGGGGCAGGGACATGTTTTTACATATACTACCTCCATACTTGAGATAATGTCGAGATTGAATTCCAAGGTTGATGATATGAACAAAACTTAGCATACAAGGTATCTAAACATATTTGAGTCCAAAATATTAAGGGTCAACCATCGAACACCAAAGACAATGTTTAAGGGTGAAGGAGTAGTAATTTAGGGTTGCAACATTTGCAGAAGCCAGAATTTGTGCCCTAAGACTGGTGCAGAGAAAGAAATTTGATATATAGATATATAGTGGAAGCTTTCAACTACCAAACACACTCGGCATGGTAGTCACCTACTCTATCGAATTAATCTTACATATAGAAATACATAACAAGGTTTGTTCATGTACTATTAAAAACATGTAATGATCGAGAAAGAACAGGATCACATTCATACTGTTCACTCAAGAGCACAATCATAAATTAGTCTTATCTATTACCTTGGATGAAAAGAATGGCAACTCGGTTACAGTAGATTGCACAAATGTACACTCAACAACATCTGGCACTCCATTTAGTCCTTTCAGACATGCATCAGCAAATAATGCTCCAGCGTAGCTGCCATTGTGAAGATATAAGACAAATGTCAGAACAAGTATTAATAAAACAAAAAAAAATCCTATTGTAAAGCAAGAAAAGAGTACAGAAAGATACATGTGCAGTATACATTCACAATTCAAATGTGAAGCTTGGATATCCTAAAGGATTCATGTGGAGGATCATGTCACATCCTAAGTAGTCAAGTAGCACTTTGTGATTACATGAAATTATTTACAATACACAAACGAAAAGCTTGGACAAAAAGTTAATTCAAAATAAATAACGCCATCATAATCTTCTTCAAGTGTGATGTACATCTCTACAGATATTGTGCTGCCGAATATGTGGCATCTTCATTATATTACTTCACACAAATACATCAAAGAGAAACTTTATCAAAGAAGAAACAGAAGATTTAGTTCTTGAACCGAGTGATTAAATGTAAATGATGAATATAAATAGATCTTGCAAAAAAAATGTGAAGTATATAATATACCACCTCAAAATGTAAATGAATAAAGGTAAGAGGCAACCACAATGATAAAAGTTAACTCTTCCCAATAGGTATTAATACTTGGTCCTCTGGTACGAATATTTTATACTCCCTGGAGTATTTGTTATGGATCTAGTTATGAATAAATTATAGATTTAATCTTGATTCCCGAGTTCCTTTTCACATAAACATCATACTCAAATCTACATGCATTGCAGATGAATTTGTGATGTATATATATATATGTTTTTCGCTTGTTCTACTACTTCTTGTATGTATTTTTGTTGCATGTACTTAACTACTTACATCTTCATGGCTTATGTATCCTTGTCTTTGAGGGATGGTACTATTTATAATATGATAGATATATCAATTAGCAAAACCAGACCCAAATGAGGTTGAGTAGGAGCATTTAGAACAAACATAGAAGACTTACGCCATTGAAAGAGTAGCCGAACCCTTTCCAGCCTTAGCTTCAACAACCTCTGTTCCACCATCTTGGGTTCGCTTTGTTAGAGCTTTAATGAGGTCATGTGACAGATTAGATTGTGGTGTGGCCTATCAACCAAATGGAAACAATTTTAAACATACGCAGATTCAATGACTAGATGTGGATGAGTAGACGATACAAAAGGAAAGTCAGGAAAATAGAATGGGAACAATTTGTACCTGAGAAAACAATGGGAGAATCGTAATGCCAGCGTGGCCACCAACAACAGGTACATTGACCTCTGGAAAGTTCAAAGAAATCATTAAATTGGAAGTTATATCACAATAAACAAGCATACAAAATAATTTCTCACTTGTAGATAAGCTGGCCTACCTGCAACATTGACATCAGCCTTTCCAGCATAGAATGTCTTAGCTCTGACTACATCAAGAGTAGTGACACCAAAAAGCTTCTTTTCATCATAAGTTCCCGCTTTCTTGAAGACCTCAGCAGCAATAGGAACAGTCGAGTTTACTGGATTGCTGATCATGTTAACAATTGCCTAGATTCAAGGAACTCACACACGTAAACATTAACAAATTCATAATTAAGTTGATAATTAATAAGGTGATGATTACTTACATGAGGGCAATACTTGGAAATGGCAGTGGCAAGAGATTTCACAATACCAGCATTAATGTTAAAGAGATCATCCCGCGTCATACCAGGTTTCCTGGGCACTCCAGCAGGAATGATGACAAGATCACATCCCTCTAGAGCTTTGCCAAGTTGATCTTCCCCAGCATATCCAGTAACCTACAATCAAATTAAGCAAATACCGTCACTACCTTTAAGCAAAAAATTCTTCGAAGGCTTCATACTTCAAGCAATTACAATAAGAAACCAAAATTATAAAAAAAAGTCATGATCGTGGGAGATAGTTATGCTAGTGAAACCAACATGCATATGTAAATCAAACGTCAACTGAACGAATATGTATTCAACCACTGGTGATCACATTCCAGGAATCAAACTTGCAATCTCTGAAACAGAGGAACTAAACAAGAACATATAGCTGGGAAATCATTGAACCTGAAATCTGGTGTAATTACTCAAGGTTTGTTAATTTTTCATTGAAAATCAAACGAGACAATCTCTGACTAAAATAACATGGAGCTTATGCATTTTAAATTATCTTACCATCAATAAAGATCACTTTAATTCAATCGAAAGTGATGCATGTTAATTAAGATTGTATAATATTTTTGTAATTTCGGAGAGCTAATAATATTAATATTTTTATTTCAATATAAATCAAATTTACGTACGTCAATTAATACATCAAAGTTCGCTAATTTCGACCAATGAAGAACAAACAGGAAGATCTTTTCCATGGAGCCACTAACTTGACAATTTAAAATCAAACGCAATAATAGTCAATTAAATTGACGAACCTGCGATCGGGTGTTGACGTGGCTGGTATCAGCGGCCACGCCAGGAGTACCAGCTAGATCGTATAGTGAGAGTGACGACACCAGTGGATTCAGCTTCATCAAAAGCGAGAGTGGCTGCCCGATTCCTCCGGCTGCTCCCAACACCGCCACCTTCCTCTCCGGCGGCGAAGAGGATGCGAAGCCTCGCCAGGATGCGGCGGAGATGGGGCTCTGGCTGGTTCGAAGAAGCGATCTCAACATTGCGGTTCTCATTTTGAGGAGAGGGTCGAGGTGGGGGGGGGGTGAGGAATTTGTTTTTAGAGAGAGAATTTTCTGATGAAATAGATAGAGGAGACGGGATTAGGCTGAATGGAGGTGATTTGATTTAATGAACTAATTTTGGTTATTTACATTTTTCTTTTTTTTCATTCAAACGATATTATTGTCTAAAAATGCCTCAGGTACGAAAGATCGTTCCGAAAAATTTACGATCCTAAAAAGAAACAAGTATACTGACGAAAATAAAGTTAAAGGCCCGACACCAGCCAAAGTGGGGGAGTTGTAGGCCATTCCGCCTCCACAACTCCTCTGTGATCCCAATGAGCAATCACATGTGCCGCATTGTTGATCGATCGTTTGACGTACTGAAACTTGACCTCCATGTGCTCAGTCAAGTAAATGATGTCGCCAATGATTGGTTCCGCCTCGGTTTGTATCCTTTGCTTGCCTGGGCTCCTCTTTTGCTGTTGCTTTCTCAAAGTCTTGCGCTAGTTAAATGCCTTGCCGTAGGATAACTTCCATGTCCACCTTATCGCCTTCCAATAGTACTCTGTTGCAGGCTTTCCAGATGTGCCAAGGGACACAAGCCACTCCAATAATTCCAGCTGCATTATCACTCTTTGCCAATTGTCGAGTGGTCATGCTCCACTACTCCTTGAATGATGTCCACGGCTCAACAATGGTCCTTAGCGTCGTCCAAGGTGAAGCATACCACAACCTGCTAATAAATGGACGATCCAATAACAAATGAGTGAGCGTCTCCCTACCTGCATCGCACAAAACACAAGGTTGTATTCACAACAAGTCCCTTTCGACTCAAGCATTCCTTTGTTGGTAGTATGTCGTGAAAACATCACCAAAGAAATTGCTTTACTCTCGGAGGTAGGTGTAAACGCCATAGCCCCTTCAAGTCCTGTTTGCCAGCCACCCGTGAACTACACCCCCCACGTGCTTGCTCTCGAAGTTCCCCTGCTCGCTTCATGTCTCTTGCACAAGTATAACCTGATGGTGTTAAGAACTTTCCACACCTAGTGTAGATCCAAATTAACTTGTCTCTAGTTGCTCGATGGCTCGATGGTATAGCTAAGACCTTATATGCATCCTCTTCTCCAACACTTCCAAAATCGCTAGCTCGACAATTATTTACATTCATTTTTATTAAACTCAATCATATCATCATTACCCATATCAAAACAAATGAAATCGTCCTCTTAAACAACCCATGTACTATTTTCATAAAGTACATGAAGTAATTAAATCACTATATGTGTCCTATCAAATTATTGTAAATAGACTCATTCGACGTAACTAACTTACCTATGTTGGAGGTGGAACCATCAAGAATCTTGATACCTAAATTTACAAATAGGATACACATTCAAATAGTACAATAGTTTTTTCCAAATTAAATTACTATTATGTACCATGTTTGAAAGTGTAGTAAGTGAGAAAGTTCACTTGTGACCAAAATGCAAATTTTACTCCTCAAAAACATTATCTTGGTGTGTACACTGTTGCTCGTGAGTGACCAAGGTTTAAATGTTGTCATTTGCATATTTGTAACTCATGATACAACATTTTTATTTGTCAAATCATCTATTTTTGTTTGAATATCTTAGTATGTTTAACTTCGTCTTCTTTTTCTTTTTGCAATTTTAACTATATTTGCATATTTAAAATTTAAAGTGGCTTCCAAAGTTTGAAACACAATGGATTAACATTTTATTAAAATTGTTAAAGAAAGTTGATGTTTATTTTGAGTCATTGTAAACATTAGCATGTGTCCATGTTTTATATAAATATATAATGTTAGACAATACAACAACCTTATAATGGGTATAGGTGTTATTTATAGATTGCCCAAAAATAACTGAATTTTGCCCATATAGACCAATCATAGTGACCAAACAGCTCACTATAGTACCATAAAAAAGCAATCGTCAAAAATGTACTCGTCATCGTGACCTGTATATGGCGGGTCTCGATGGATTTCAATCAGCCCCTGCAGGTCATAGTAACCAGTCATCGAGACCAGTTGATCACTATGACAGCTCACTATGAAAGATCTCAATAATTACTTTCAGTCTCTGGACGTCATAGTGACCAGTCATCGTGACCAGGAGGTCACTATGAACTTATCAGAAGGATGAGATCGCGCCATAGAAACCAGCCATAGTGAGACAGCTCACTATGAAGTGCAGAATTGAAATTCATTAAAATTAATATAGTTGATTCGATCTTAATCTCAATATACATAACACCCAATCGTATATATTAAATTCAAGATTGATTCGAATATATGAATCCTAGAATATTAACACATATCAACGTATTAATTTTCATAAATGATTTTAAACATCATTTATAACTCAAAAAACCGTTCAAACTTAAAGCATACCAAATATGAAGGATTCGGAACAATTCTTACACAAGTTCTAAAGCAATAGAAACAAGTAAATCCGAGTCCTTGCGTTCCGACTTGAAGTATGTGCCTAAAGCCGTTTAAGGCGCACTGTACAAGTCACTTAACAAACGATGTTAGATCATGAATCGTAATTTATTATTATCAAAATAATGAAAATTGACATTAAGTCAACACATAGTAGACTGATGATGGTAGTTAGAAGAAGCAAGAGGGAACCAAATGTGTTATTTATTTTTTACATCAAAAGAGATGCACAATGCCCCTTGGTTAGTGCTACTGCAAATCCTGAAGACATTGAATGAGTCTAAAATAAATCGATCACAGATGAAGGAAACCAAGAGAAACCGTTTTTGACATGAGCATATATGATGCCGTGCGCAATGCTTTCATGGTCAGTATCACAGAAAATTCTAGGTTTTTAAAGTTGTCGAGACTAGTTCGACCGCAAAGAAAAAGAAATGAATCGGGTAATTGTTTTTACACACAAAATTCAATTTTCCCACTAAATAATACTAACTCCAATCCAAAATAATTATCGTTTGACCTTTTTGAAATTGAACTTTGACCATCAATTACTAATTAATTACTCCCTCCGACCGTCCCTAAAAGATTGTTACATTTTGACTTTTGGTGGTCAACAAAACACGATTCAAAACATAAATATCTATTATTCAAATACGAAAAAATTATAAAAAGTTAATATTTTAAAAATATATATTGGGACGAATCTAACAAGGTCCCACAAGACTATATTATTCTTATCGTTTAATGGGAATTCATGACCAAATTTTGTAATGTTTGACTAATAAAAATCAAATTGTGACAATTTTTTAGGGACGGAGGGAGTATTAAAATTTATATACTCGTAGTTGGATTTACTTTTTAAATAAGTTTCATAATATTATTTGTTTTAAGTTTTTTAGAATATAATTAAAGAATAATCAAATAGCAAAAATCGATATGTGAGAAATACAATTATTATGGATTGAAGAGAGTACTAAGTACTAACAACTAGCATAAAAATGTAATTAAGTGTAATATAGAGTGTTGAGTCAATCGAATAGTCTAGTGGAAAAGGCTGGTCCTGGTTCGAAACTCACCTCATTGCTAATTAACAAAAAAAAAAGAGTGTAATATAGAGTGTCGCCTACAAAGGCTAGTAATTTGTTATCCCTACCATGTCAGCTTTTGAGTTTACAGTATACCACAACCTCAAGGCCGCAAAAAAGTTGGGGAAATATATCAGAGAAAGATAACCCATTTTCACCAAACTTCTCTGCAATGCTCTTCTATCATCCGTTAGCTCTCTTTCTCTCTCTCTCAATTATTATCTTTTAGTTCCTTTTTTGGAGTATGCTACAATTATTTGCTCTACTTTTGAACACTAATTGTGATGTTAATAGTCAAGAACATGTAGTTGTTCATCATTAGCACTTGTTTATATTTTATGAATTGTTGAATTTTAAACCAAGATTATATTTTTTTCGAAATGTAAGTGAGATTTTTTGGTAAATTATGTTAAGTGGTTGTTGGGTTACTTATGGAGGCTTCTGCTACTATTTCTCCCCACAAAATAGCATAAATGAGATAATACTGGATTCAATTTGTGCTTATGCAAAGGTTCTCCTGTTATATGGCATCTTAATTTTTGATAGTGTAGCTCTGAAACTTGATCGAAAGGTCAAATTCGCGAAAAATTGTGAATTTTGGTGCCATTGTAGTTAATGAAACATTCTTGTTGGATGTGGGCATGTTCGCTATCCTACATTCTTAATTTTCATTCCTATAAAGCAAAATCGACATCTACCGATTCCGAAGGAACTGTAGTTACATCTCTTTTCCATTTCCATTCAAGAGTTCTTATTTATGTGCTTCCACACCCCTTTGAGACCCCGAATCACCTGAGGATGTTTTTAGTTCTCGTTATGTTTAGACAAGCATATAAGTAGATGAGTTTGACTTAATATAGTTTCTGTATCTGATGGTTATTAGGAAGTTGCTAGTTCATCATCTACCAGCCAGCTGCATTCGTTCAACTGCTCTTTTGCAGCATCCTGCTCAGGTGCTTGATTGCACACGGAACCTAATCACAACACAGTTCACTTCAGAGGCCTCGCTTATGAAAACAGGATGTGTCTCTTTCAGCTTCGTTAATTCTTTTGTGAGCCTGCACCCCAAAGTTTTACATTGCAACCTTTATACAGGAGACAATTCCTATTATACCCATTTATCTAATCAAGAAGCTGGCACTAACACATTCGATGGGCAGATTTTAGCTGAAAAAACTCAAGAAAACTATAACTGTAAACAGATCAGTCTAATAGCAAATGGGGATAGTGAAAATGGTAAGGAAATGCAACGACGAAGAAAGATCGGGTTGGCAAACAAAGGGAAAGTCCCTTGGAACAAAGGCAAGAAGCATAGTGCAGGTAATTTGCTCCATTATATATGTTTTGATTTCTATTGCTAAAATCTTATTGGTTTGTTCTGATCGGCAGAGACGTGCAAGAGAATTAAAGAGAAAACTAAAGAAGCCATGAGAGACCCCAAGGTGAAGTCATGTAAGAATCAATATAATTAGTTTGAAACACCAGCCATATCTTTCAATACGACATGCCTCGGTGCTTATGAAGAGGCTCCCGCGTAAGCGTGGTAAGGGAAGTCAGATAGTACATAGCCTTTGTGATAACAGGGAGGCTGCTTCTGAATTGACCCAAAGAGTGAAGTACAAACACTCTTACTACACAATTGATAAGAAGTGTAGGCAGTGTAGGAGCCAATTTGACTTATTCCATGAGATCCGAGGGCCAAAGACTATAAAATCTTTGACTATACAAGACATGGAAATACTCATATAACCAAACTAAATCCCCACCAATATCTTCTTCTCTGTCTGCTGACAGTTAACTCAAATATAGTTCTTTTTCTATGGTTCGTTATGCTCCTCAAATTAGCTTCCCCCTGTATTTTGCAGGTCAGGAAGAAGATTTCTGAGTGTCCGCGATCCCGTAGGAGGTAATATCTGTAAATTAAATTTTGTTTATCGGCTGACATCAGTGCGAACTACTTTCAGAGTAGCCCTACAGAGATAATTAGGCAGATAATTTCTGATTTCAACGACATGTATATCTTTAGATCGCATATGTGCTTGTAAGGTTGTGAACGTGTCTTACTGGTAAATCTCATGATACTTGCAGAACAAGTGCATATATGGTTTGTGTAATGATTAACGAAGCACCACTGTTTACTGCCAAGCACTTGGGGTGTGTTTTTAAAGCTATTATTGGTATGCCACTGGAGGTAGGGAGGGGAAGCGTAAAAAGAGGGTTCCCTAACCAGTGAGAAAGGGGAGGGGGGGTCATTTGGAGTCTGGTAATGAAGATGAATAGAGGAGACTCCCTCCATGTTAATGTCAATTTAGATGGAAAGATATGTATGTTCCCCTTTAGATAAGGTGTCTGGAAGGCTAATCCAGAATGAGAGCACTCCAGTTCTGGAGTATCTAGTATGTTCCTACCAGAAAGGGCAAGGGAGAAGAAAATCACACTTTTTCGGATAGCTAAACAATTTTGCTGCAAAAACTTGTAAAATCACATTTCATCATGTTGATAAATGGTTTAGCCACGCCAACAGTTTTTCACATTAAAATATCACTAAAAAAATTATTATTATTATTATAATTCATTATTATTTCCATGCATGCTAGATATATGATAGTACATCCGGGAATATTGACATGTTGTATGCTGAAATGCTTACTACTTTAAGCATATAAATGTGTGTAGTGAGCAAACCAAGGCTAAAATACAGTCATCACTTAGAAGGTTGTGGGACCAACGCCTGAAATGGAAGAGATCAAGGGAAAATTTTGTGCAATCATGGGCAGAAAGCATTGCAAGAGCTGCCAAGAAAGGTTGGAGCGACCAACAAGAATTACAGTGGAATAGCTACGACATAATGGAAAGAGAACTAGCACTCCAACATCTTCTGTGGGCTGAAGAAAAGGCTAAGGCAAAAGGGATCTCAGGAATGAGACATAGACAGGTGAAAGTAGAAAGAACTGAAAGGCTTGCTCAGAAGGGAAAAGAACGAGGCAAGAAGAGAAAAGCTAGGAAAACCAAACAATTGAAGAAAGTAAAAAGCCAGTTGGATGACGTGCATGGAGTAAAACTGAAGGCAATGATAATGAAGGTAATAAACGCTTGCATGAAAAACTCACTAGATATACTGGGCACCTATCAGATGTCCACTCACACTGTATGAACTTCCACATTATAAACTTGAATAGCCCATGAACAAAACTTAACTCGACCTGTTTATTGGTTCTGTTTAGCTCTCGGGCAAACACATCACAATTCATTTTTTGAAAAAATATGCCCACAATAGGCTACTCATTGGGAATGCTGGACGCCTATCAGATGTATACTCACCTATAATAACTCCCATTCAGAATTTGAATATCCATCTCATTCTATTCACGAAACTTATCTACAGTTGTTAGTTGGCTCTTTTTAGCTCACAAGTATAAACATTCAGCATTGTAATTGTGAAAAAAAATTATGTCCAAGATATGATGACTGTAATTTTAAAAAGGTAACAAAGACTTTTATTCAATATTGTAGGATAACCAGCTAGTCTGGTTTAAGCCGTTACAGTCGCCAGACTACCAGAATATTTCAGCATCCTGGCTTTGCATATAATGTGTATCTGCGAATTAAGCTGGAAGTTACTAATGGCATGGTTCTGATTTTGATTTTCTGCAGGTACATAAGAAGAAAATAACAATTAGTCAACCTAATGTTCAACGTCAACTAGTATGGGAAAATATTGACTTAGAACTAGTGAAGCGAGAAATGCACCAAAAGGAAGTATCGCTTGCAGATCAAATTCGAGTTGCCAAGAACTATAGAGATCGATATATTACTCCAAATAATATTTCTTCGCCTTTGTTACCTGAAGCTGTGGTTCATGAGTAGGCAGACACATGTTGACATTAGCAGTCACCAGTTGCGAGAAGGGCCTATTGGAAACAGATGGAATCCTCCACATGACAAACTTCCTATCAGGCTTTCACTATGATGTGTGCCTCTATCAAGCAACTCGTAAGTAATGGAAAATCTCAAAACATAACATATATTGCGATTGTGCCACCATTAATTTAAGAAGATTTTTTCCCGTTGTAACTAATTCTTGTACACTTCCGAATGTAGTAACTTCATTTACTACCTACATCGAATTTCTTTTCATAAATTTCTGCCCCTTGGAGTTGGAGTGCATCCATTTCTAGTTGCATTCTCATCGCGATGGCCCATTTTCGTAATCTTTCTCAATTTTCGCCAAGTTGCAGTTTCCATTGCAACTAATTCTTGTACACTTTTGAATCTAGCAACATACTTCCCATATTTCAAGATAACTTTTAGGTTTGGCTAATGTATTTCTTCCAACTAAATTAGGATGGAGATGATATTAATATTGCCTTTGTAGTAGAGATATTAGAGGAACCTAAACAAATGAAAAACTAACCATATACAGCCTCTTTACTTTTATGATCAAATTACAAAAACCAAGTGTAGCTATGGAAGTGAGCTCATCAGAAAGCAAATTTAATCAAACAAAATTTGAAGATCATTTTTGTGCCAGCAGAACAAATGTAATTTTCACCAAACTAGCTCTGATATATTTTATAACAATAGTCAAGGAAGCATATAAGATGGTACCACGATAGACAAGCATAGATAAGACCTGTATGCAATACGCTGCTGCAAACGATAAGCAAATTAAAAGCAGTGAAATAAAATAAAAAATTGTACAGTGCATTAGCTAATCCTATTACACAATCTCAGAATGAGTTCTTGCATCTCTTATTAACAAGCAAAACCTACTGATAGTCTCTTCCAGGCATATTCTGATTCTGGTACTGATTACCATTTGTTGGTGCAAAGTTGTTTTGGTTTGGATTTGTGCTAGATTGGTAAGGCGCGCCTCCATTATTTGGCCCATTCCCATAATTGAAGTTCTGCTGATTGTTAGGATATCCTCCCATATTGTTAGATCCTGCATTGTAGTTCGGTGGATTCCCCATGTTATTCGACTGCATACCGCCCATGCCTCCGATGTTTGGTGGTGCACCTCCTCCAGTGTTTGGTGGGGCAGTCATACCCGTAGGTGGTCCTCCAGCGAAGTTAGGCCCCGGGTGCTGCAGTCCCATGTTGTGCCCCATGTTTCCTTGTGGACCTCCCGCCATGTTGGGTCCCATGTTCCGGGGTGGACCTCCTGCCATGTTGGGCCCCATGTTTCCTTGCGGCCCTCCTGCCATGACAGGCCCCATGTTTCCTTGTGGACCTCTTGGCATGGGGGGTCCCATGTTTCCTTGTGGGCCTCCGGCCATGGGGGGTCCCATGTTTCCTTGTGGGCCTCCGGCCATGGGGGGTCCCATGTTTCCTTGCGGCCCTCCTCCCATATTTGGTGAGTTTTGATTTGACTGCATGTTCCTTCTTTCAAAGTTTCTGGAGCGGTCAAAATTCCGAGGTCTATCATTCCTCCTATTCCTCTCATTTGCTCGGGCATTGTTCCTCACCCATTCCTCATGATATTTGGGGTCATAGGGGACAGCCTGACCATCAATGAAAGGTTCCCCTGCAGCATAAAACACATGACAGATGATATTATTCATGGTACCATTTTGAGTCGAAATAGTTTTACTATCCTCAATCCCATAGTTGACAGTGCATCATACTTAACGCAAGAGAGGCAACTCTTTTTCTAGAGTGATAATCACATTCATAAGCAATATGTTGTATATGTTGAGATCAAATAATCACAAAAATGAAACAGCATGCACCTCCACTAGAATATTAAATCTTACCAAAAAATCATGACATGTATTTCTGAAATAGCAATCAACAAAGTAGGCATCAAATAAAATAATGACCACTTTACTCTATGACTGAAGCATAGACGCATCAAATAGATATAAAGGAAACTAATAACCATCATATGTCCATCGAGTACTGGAGCCAAAATTAGATAATCACAAAGTAGGCCACTCCTAATGCAATGAAATAATAATCCAGCACACCCACTTCAGGGCCTTATATTCCAGATAACTCGACTAGATTAATAAGTGTCATAACAATGACGGAGAGAGCCGTATGGTTTTGATCCCAAAATAATTGGATATAATTATAAATAAATAAAATAAAATAAACAATGCTTCAATTTTATCCGAAGTAGCAACATTTTATGACAGTATTGCAACATTTTATTATGGTAGTAAGTGAAAGAGGATACTTCAAACATGAGATATAATTATTCAACACTTTAGTGAGGATGCATCAATATACCTCCATAATCCTTGTTCTTCACATCCAAATATGAGTCAGGAAGCACCCAACGAACCCCAGGGAGCTCTGCAATTATTAGAGGAGAAAAAAAACCGAGAATAAGAACATCCACTTTTGAGATAGGAAAATGTAATAAGGCAACATCATAGAGTTAAACAAAGTCCGACTACAGTTTTACCTTTCAACTTATAAGAAAGTTCTTCTGATACCAGGGCACCAAATGCAAAATAGTGCCTGGTTGAAACCGAATATATCTTCTTACGGGCTTCCTCCTCGCTACAAATTACCAAGGTAAATTCTCAGCAACAACTTACTCAATAACACAAGTTATTAGAACCTCATAATACCACCACTACGCATATACCATCAATGCACACAAGTAGTAACCAAATTATAGCATCTACACATCTAGCATAAAGTATAAATAATACAACTTCCAGCCCTCAAATGATCGACCAGTTTAACTTTCAATGGGCAAATTAACTAACCTAGCAGCTTTAATTGACACACATAACTACGACTTGCAGCTTTGTAATTGTCAACAATATCATCTTCAATACATTTTGTCATGTTGACCAAATATCATACGACATATACACAAATATTCTAATTCAAAATTGAAAAGGTCAAACAAAATATCAGAACCTTATTACATAATTTCACAATAAAATAAACCGAAAAAACAAAACAAATCCCAAACCTTCCAACAATTTTCGCTAGAGTTTTGATGTAGCTATCAATGATATCATCTCTGGTGGGATCACCCTCCGGCTTCTCGACAACCACAAGCCAGTGCTCAAAATCACACCCATCGAGTAAAATCGTCTCTTTTGGGGGGCGATTGGACCAATTCGGGTTAGGATCGTTGAGCGAAGAAGTGGAAGGGCGAGACGAGAACCCCCGAATAGTGGCGACAGAGGGTGAAGGAGCGAGGCGGCGGAAATGAGGTGCGATTGAGGAGAGGGGGCGAAGGAGGCGGAGGGAGGAGGGAGAAGGGGTGAAGGAGGGGGTAAGAGCGTGTTTGGTAGTGGTAAAAAGGGAACGGGAGATGAAGCGAGTTGCAGACATTTTGGGAGGTTTTAGAAGAGTGGTTAAACCCTAGTGATGGAGGAGGAGAAGAGATGAGGAAATGTGAGGATAAGAGGGTTTTGGGTGGCTTTTATAAACCCCTATATTTTCTGTAATTCCATAATTATCTACATCACATTTTCAACCTTCCCTCTAAATTTGTATCTTTTTCTATTTTCTCCCATCCTTCGTTAGTAGGATGAAACGAAAAAATTACGTAATTTAATTATTTATCAAATGTGAAACTTACATCACAAATATAGGAGTATATTAGCATTTGTATTTAGAAGTTAAAAAGAAAGTGAAAATACATCCTCACTCACTAACTAACTTATAGCTAAAGTTATCCATAATTCGAGCTAGAATCCGATTTAAGGGCTTTAATAATTGTTTAAACATGGTATTTAAGGAGGTCAAAAGTGTCATTTACAAAATCTAATTCAAACAAAGGGAAAAAGAAACTAGAATTGAAAAATAAGCATAACATCAAACCACATCTCCCACCCCCATCCCCACCCTCATCCCCACCCTCTTTTGTATGTGGACCAATTAATTTACTTACTTTAACCACCCCTTAATTTTGACACATGAAATGAGAAAATATCTACAATTATTAATGTTTTCTTAATTTAGAGTGTATATACTTTTTGTTATTATTATAGCTGACAATTAAGTTTGCAAACTTTTTACCTATTAAACAACACAATTGTTACATATTTTATTATTACGAGAATAAATTAAGTTTAACAAACTCTAAATATCAAATACGAAAAGTTTATCAAATTATATATAACAAATATTGAATTCAAAATAATAGTTATACACTAAAACAAATGGTTAGATGTATATTTCATCATTATAGCAACGTTCTAAAGTATAAGTAAATATACATTTTAATAGTATAAAATATGGTTATTTGTTATGTCATGATATGTAGAATTCAAAATAATAGTTATGCATTAAAACAAGGGCTCCATGTACTGATGTACATTTCATCATTAAAATGACAATTTTATGTGTAAATTTACATTTTAATATTAAAATGACTATTTATTGTATCATGATATAATGAATTTTAAAAATAGTTTTTTATTTATGTAAATTAGCGATGAGGTGAGTTTTGAACTCAGATTCTTCTGGTCACTAGCGAGAGCCTTTTCCACATTAAAACAAAGGGTTCGATATTTATCACTAAATGGCGATATGAAGTACATGTAAATGTACATTTTAATATTAGAATAGCTACTTGTTGTATCAAGTTCATAGGTTTTCCTTGACTTTGCTTGCCTGCCCCAAACAAACAATTCGAACGACCTCGATACTTTTAGAATAACGACAAGTAAAATAACAATGATTCGTACTTAATTTAGTCGGTGGCTCAATAACGTGATGATATATGACCAAGCTTCCAAATAAGAGGTCTTGTGTTCAATCTCGTCGGAGATACTTTTTCATTCTAATTGTTCATTAGTTAGCACATACTCTTACATTTTATTAATCAGTAATTTATATATTCATTATTTATATACTATTGTATTCATACTTTCATCGCTAATTTACAATATACATTTCATACATTGGAGCATATGGTTTGATATACATTTCATAATTGAAGTGGTGATATGAAGTATATGCAATATACATTTTAATATCAAATGACTACTTGTTGTATCACGATGTACTATAATACTAAATTTAAATTTTATTGACTCAGATATAAATTTCATCATTAAAATGGCTATGTCAAGTATATCTAAGTGTACAATTTAATATTACCACGCATATTTGTTGCAACATTAATATAGACGTGTATTTATTACAAATTCTTAGAAATAACCATTAAATATTAGCATCATAATATTTGAAAATAAAATATTCAACCTTTACTTATGATAAAAATATGAATGTCATTTAAGCCATCAAAATTTGGTAATTCTACCCATCCAATGACAAACTAAAATAAAGTAAACAAATCCAAACAATATATATCAAATTAATCCATAAGAAACTTCAACTTCAAATTCTATTGAATAGTACTCATTCGAATGCCATGATTTATAGATGGAGTTTTCAAATTTTGACAAAACTCATCACTTTGTCCAATTAATCACCCATTTCTCACTAACTATCTTCAATTTTTCCGACACCATCATACAATGCCGCCGTCTCCCAAACTCTACAGACCGCGGCAGGCGGCGGCACAGCCCGACGCCACCCGGAGATCGACGGCGATGGTAGCATGCATAATCATCGGACTCGGAGGCTTCATCTTCGGAATATTCTCCATATATCGGGAGAATTCGGGGTACAATTGTAAATACGCGAAACCCGAATCAGTTTCGGTGATTTGGGATAGAGATGGGAGTATCTCAAATGGTGGAAATGGGTTTTCTGATATGAAGGAAAAGAGGTATAAGGTGATGGGGTTTGTTGGGATTCAGACGGGGTTTGCGTCGTTTGGTCGGAGGAAGTCTTTGAGGAAGACTTGGTTTCCTTCTGATCATCAAGGACTCAGAAGGTATATATTGATGGTGTCTCAAAAAGATTGTCCAGTTTTTATTTTAAGTTCTTGGTTTTTTGTGTTTGGAGGTTGAATGTTGTTGTGTATTGTTTATGAGACGATGGAAGTATGATAGCGAACATAGAGTATATAGGAACCTTGTTTACTACTTCCTTTGTCCCAAAAAGATTGTACCTTTTTCAATTATGATGGTTAACTCACGTATTTGTGTATATGTTGTAGGTATAGTAATATTTTGTGAAAAGTATATCAACATATAGTAGTTATGGTAAAAAAGAAAGACAAAAAAAGTTTGGTACTTTTGACAACTGAAAATCAGACAAGGAAAATCATTTAGGGATGGATGGTGGTAGTATTTAAGATAATAATTTTGGTTCAATTCAAAGTTATGAGTTTCAGTTAAGGTCGCGAAGTTTGTTAAATTGGACAATTGAATATCAACTGGACAATCCGTAGGAGTAGGGCAGCATATATAACATGCCAGGTGCATGTACGTTTAATTGCTGTTTGTTTCCTGTGAGCACTTTTTATTCCTGCTATGTAACCAGAAGGGTCAAATAAGTTGTTAACATGTTATGCTTGTGGAATAATTTTATCATACTGTTTAATCGATGTTTCAGATTGGAGGAAGCAACTGGCTTGGTATTCAGATTTGTAATTGGCAGAACGACAGACCAATACAAAATGTCCCTCCTCAGGAAGGAGATAGCAAAATATGATGACTTCTTGTTGTTGGATATCCAAGAGGAGTATCGTAAGCTCCCTTACAAAACGTTAGTTGCAAATTATTAACAATATTATTAGTTGTATTAATTCATGAGCCAGTTATCATGTCATTATACCTTTAAGTTACACTAACAGGACACTTCTACAGATTGGCTTTCTTCAAAGCTGCCTACGCACTTTATGATTCTGACTTCTATGTTAAAGCTGATGATGACATTTATTTAAGACCAGGTAAGTTTTTTCTGCTTACTTAATGTGCTTGACTTATTGCCAGAGTCTTTCTTGGTAATGTTTATGCCTAAGGCAAACATTACTCGATGTGACTTTATGTAACATTCTGTCTATACGTGTGATGTTCTCCATGGATAGATCGTCTGTCACTGCTCTTGGCTAAGGAGCGTTCTCATTCACAAACTTACGTTGGATGCATGAAAAAGGGACCAGTTGTTACCAACGCAAAGCTTAAATGGTTAGTCATTTTGAGGTTCTTTGTATGTCATTGTTGCAGCCTTTCTTGTTGTATTAGTTTTCCATAGCTTTCAATAATTGTATGGAGATTCATAAGGTAGTCACGACTCACGACTGATCTGAATACCTCAGAAATATTGAAGATGAATACTCTTGACAATTTAAGATAGTCATGTTCGTAATATGAACTTCTTTTTATGCACTTTAGATTCCTGATTAATGCAATGGTGGGTCCAAGGTGCTTGATAAAAAATTGTGACGTCCCGAAAGATTATAATTAAAGCATGAACATAAGAGCTTACGAATTGTTAATATATATTTAAAGCATGATCATAACTGTAATTGCCACTGTTTCATGTTCATTCTTCCTGTCATACCCCAACGAGCTTTTAAATATCAAAGAGTCCATTGATGAAGAAACTAGAACCCTTTTCATCTACAAGAAGATAACATTGACATTCACAGAATTGCGGAATGAGAAGCAAAACAGATCCATTTAGTCTTTCACTTTTTTTGTTTTTATCTGTTTGTTAATTAGCGATGAGGTGAGTTTCAAACCTAGGACCTTCTGATCAATAGCAAGAGTCTTTTCCAATAGGCTAATTAGTAGCTGACCATGATGTACATATGCAGGTATGAGTCACTGTCGAATTTGGTTGGGAAGGAGTACTTTCTTCATGCATATGGTCCAATTTACGCATTGTCTGCTGATGTTGTAGCAAGTTTGGTTGCTCTAAGAAATGATAGGCAAGTTTGTTTCGTTCTTTTGGATACACCCAACCTACCTGTATATAAATTACTTCTTAAGAAAGATCAAGTAATATTCAAGTTTCTTTCTTAGTTATACTACTGTCAGTCTGTCACTCGAGTGTTCTTTAAAAAGATCAAATAGTATCCAAGTTTCTGTCTTAGTATCCTACTGCCACTCTTGAGTGTCTGTTTCCAGTTTTCACGAATGTGACATTTTACTTTTGTTATACAGTAAGTTGCTGGACTTTCTTATTTTTTCTTATTCTAAATGAAATAAAGTTTATAGTATTAATTACCATTCAAATTTATATTACATCTTTATTACTGAGGTCTCTATGACTTTTTTGGGGTATAGAAATTGATTCTGGCAACCATCCTGGAGATTGACTACCAGTTCTGCTAATATGACACAAATAGCATCCTAACAGTGTTTCTGTTTGAGCTAAAGAACTGTAATGAGAGGCCAGTTCAATTAAAATTGGAAAGAGGGTTGAATTGTGGCTTCCATTGGTTTCAATTCCATGTCTCAAATAAACACATCCTTAATTTCATCTATGTCGATGCATATATTATAAGCCTTTTGTCGAAGCATATTACTTTAAGCATATTGTTCAAGAAAAAACAGAATATTAAATAGTAGATTTGTTCTTTTGAATAGAGCACCAAGAACTATGCTGGCTATACTTGAGATATTTTATTTTTGATCATTTACTTTCCGTCTATTGTAGTAATGATCCAAATATAGATGCTCAATTTTCTTGGTGGTAGTCTCTGACAGTGCTAGAGTATATATCCAATACGCATAAGCACGTATAGCAAACAAACCTCTAGAATTAATCTACTGTTTAGAGTACAACTTTGATCATGTCTGACTGGCTTTTATAAGCATAACGAACCACTAGAAGCGTAGGGCTGGGTCCATTTTAGAAAATCTGTCATAATATCTTCCATCTTTATTTATTCTTTCTTATAGATGGCCTTGATGGTTAATGAATGTGCATTTCTGGTTATATATGTATTCCATGTTTTTTGATGTATCATGGTTGCTGTATTCACAGTTTTCGAATGTTCTCAAATGAGGATGTTACGATTGGAGCCTGGATGGTTGCAATGAATGTAAATCATGAGAATTCTCGTCTGCTTTGTGTGCCCAAGTGTACTGCAACGTCAATAGCTGTGTGGGATATTCCTAAATGTTCAGGTTAATATCTTAACTGAAGTCTTTCGACGTTCTGTTACCTGTACTAAACTTCTTTCGTTTTAATATCTCAAATTCTCAATTAGGGCTTCTTTTGGTAGTTTAAACCATTACCTGCAGCATGGGTTCTAAAAGAATGTTCAGAAGTTATTGTACGAAGCAATACTGCAATTTACGTCAAAATAAGCCTCACAATTAAGGGAATAAGACGTTAAGTGGGAATATAAATTGAAACTGCATGTTCTGTTCAATGATATTATATGTTTAGGTATGCTACATAATTCTCATTGCTGTTCGTAGTTGATCAACCTGATTCCTACAGCAAACTGATCGGACCAATATATCTTGACATAAATAAATAAGGGGACTCGGTGTAAAGATGAAGACTGATAATTGATTGTGCATCTAACGTGACTGACTAAACTTTTGGGCTTACATCACATAGATATATTTAGCAAGAGGTTAACACTACAAGAGTTTTGGATCTCTATCAATAATGCGTTATCTAATGTTTCGTGAAAACTAGATCTTGTCTTGATTGATGTGACATGAATGTCTTAGGATGAGTTTTTTCCCCAATAGATTGGCACGAAGTTTTGCACCATCGTTGGGTCTCAATTATCACAGATATTAATGCTGTAATCTTAGATCCGCAGACATACTATTTCCAATTTCCCCACTTGGTGTGGATCCTTAGATCACTTAAACTCATGCTGATATGGTATCTGCATTTCTTCTAGGACTATGTGGACCTGAGAAGAAGTTACTGGAACTCCATGCAATGGAGATATGCTCTAAGAGTCCAACTGAGCCTCCCGGAGACTATTAGTATTCTTGCCTCCATTATCCACAATCCAAGAGACGAGGTTATTTTTTCAATGATTCTTTTCATAAGCGAGCTAACACAATTTTGACTACTGATTTCAATATTGTAGTTTAGAGTACACATAGGTGGTACGTTTACATAGATTATGTAAGGCGGTGTTACTGTAAAGAAACGCTTCACTTGCAGGGAGTATTTTCCAGTAGGCAAAACTGAAACCATGATTTTTTGTTGTGCTACTAAATTTAAATTAGTACCTTAGATGATCTGCATTGTGCAAAACAATTGTTCACCATTTCTTTTTGTATATTACAATTGTTAACCTATACAAGCATTGAGCATCAATTAATTGAATGTTATATCAAAGTTCAATACCTTGCATACTAGCACACACAAAAAAATAGCGTCGCACATTTTAGGACTCGATTAATATTGAAGGGATTGGCTCGAGCTCAGTCAAGCTTGAAACGTAATTTGTATTTGGTTTGAATCACGTTAATTCGACTTTTCAAGTCGAGATTGTTTGGTTGAACCATGCCTAGTGACTCAATTTGAGCTAACGCATATGCCTATCACAAACGATCTCTCCAATTAATTTATTTATAGAATATCAATTATTGCTTGACTATGCAATGATCCAATGATAATAGACAAAACTTTTAAATAAAAAAGAAGAATATTCATAGATCTATGGTGCCTGTGAGTTTCTGAACTCCATATTTATATTCATAACGATATTTCTTCAAATGATTTATTGCAAATAATATTGTTTATTTTCTTCTGTCATGTACTTGTTGCCTTGTTATTAATAGCTTTAATGAGTGCACTAATATTCTTGTTAGAATTTCCGTCTTGTATTGGTAATTACATTCTCATTTTAAATTTTGATAAGTGATTTTTTTTTAATTTAGATTCAAATTTATTAACAAATATTGTACTAACATTTAGTTAAATATATACTAAGAGTAATATTTAATATATTTTTTATTAACATGATTATTTTGACAATTGAAGTAAAAGGAAACGATCTTTTTGATAATGATGAGAGTACATGTTATTAAGTTCTAAAATAGAAAGGTAGCACAAGTTTTAGGTTATGCCACCTAAAAAGTATAAGTCCAACCACTAATATTCAACAAATAACCTAAAATAGAGAGATTCGGGTTCGACGAGCCATCCTTTTGCTACCTTTACTGTTTGATTAGCCTTGCAAATTAATAATGAAATAGTACCTCTTTTTTTCCTTAATAAAAAATCATTAAAAAGTAATACTCCTTCCGTTTCTTTTTATTTGATTGTTTAGAGCTTTTTTCTTGTTTCAAAATATTTGATTATTTACAATTTCAATACTCCATCCATCCCAATTTGTTTGTCTACTTTCTATTTTGGGAGTCAAATATTGAAAATTTTGACCATAAAATTCTATTAGCCTATAAGAAATAATATAGTCATATGAGATGTTTTAGGTTCGTTTCAATGTATATTTTTAAAATATCAAACTTTTATAATTTTTACGCTTGTAGAATTCGAGATATTTACATTTTAAGTTGTGTCTCGACGACCGTGAAAGTCAAAACAAGCCAAACAAAATGGGAAGGAGGGAGCACAATTTTTTACAATTTTAATGCACATTTTTACAACTCCAATGCACCTTTTTACAATTCCAATGCACCTTTTTACAATCTCAATATAATTTTTCACAATTTCTTGATAAAATACTTTTTCCCCAAACAATCAAATAAAAAGAAACGAAGGGAGAAATATTTAAAGTAAAAGCATAGGAAATCAAATAAAAGCATCCAATATTAACACTCGATGATGTAGTTGTGGATTCCTGTTACAAATAAAAATATAGTCATTCTTAAATATTCCGACTTCAAAAATCAGAGAGTAAAACATCGCCAAATAAGTACACAATCAGTTTCAAGTATCCTCGAGAAATCATCGGATGAACATTAATTTGAGATTTATCCAATGTACTAACATCAACATGATGCTATGATAACATGCCCACAAGAATGCTCCTTCTTCATTCGACGCAACCACACCAACATCACCTGCATCCCTTTAACCCATATAGCATCAACATGTTGATTAGCTTGAGCATATTCCTTCTCCAATCGAACCTAACCCATTACTACTGATTTGGTCCCAAGTAAAAGTCTGTTCACCAATAATAATTTCATTTTTAGAGTGAATTATTGTTAGGCTAATGGGCAAGTAACCCTAGTCCATAAGCCCGCAGTGTTAGAATTAGGTTTAATGTTTACCTATTAATATAGGTAAATCTATATTGTATGAACAAGAACAATTATCATCAATAAAATATATCTTCATATATTTCTACATGGTATCACAGAGCTAATTACGATCCTCATTATCAGCCTTCATTACCTACGGTTTTTTTCAAAATTTTTTGAATTAGTATTCATTACTCAAGGTTTGACCAAACCTTCATATTATTCATCTTATTCCTTACCATATTTGAATTACTATGACCACTCCTGGAACCAACACCTAACAGGGTTCTGTTCTTCCTCCTCCGCCGCCGCCTTCTGGTGGTGGTTATCCTGATACGACTTCTCCGTATCACCTTAATTCTCAGGACTCTCCCGGTAGCCTCATCACTAATGTGATGTTTAGTGGAGGCAATTATGAAGAATGGTCGCGGTTTATCCGTCGATCTCTCATTTCTCGTCGCAAATGGGGTTTCTTTGATGGTTCGATCCCCAAACCTATCACTGTGGATCGTCTTCAGGATTGGGATTGTGTTCAGGCCATGCTTGTGCAATGGATTCTGAACACAATTGATGTTTCCATTCGGAAGACCATTCCTTTTTTTGAAGAGGCACGACCCCTGTGGGACTCTCTTCAACGGCATTTTAATGTTACTAGTGGCCAACGCAAGCAACAAATTAAGAAGGCCTTAGCCGCTTGTCGTCAACCAAGGGATATGTCGGTGGCGGATTATTTTGGCTTACTACGGCCTTTATGGGATGCATTGGCGACTTATAATCCGATTCCTGGATGTCAATGCGGTAAATGTGAATGTAATCTCGGTGACCTTTTTTCAAGTTCGCTTTGATGAAGAATGTCTACATGACTTCTTGTATGGGATTAATGAGGAGTCATATGTTCATCTTCGCTTAACCTTGTTGGCTCAAGATCCACCTCTTACCTTGGATCGTGCCTATAGGGCAATGTTGGATGCGGAAGATATGCGGATGGCAACCAAGGTTCCTGGAATTCGTGAGGATGCCATGGCGTTCGCTGTACGGGCTCCTTCCCGTCGTTTGGAAGTAATTGACCGCTCAAAACTCTCTTGCACGTTCTGTTCGCGTGGAGGCCATGATGAGGCAACCTGTTTTGCCAAACACGGGTATCCCGAGTGGTGGAATGAACGCTCCAAAGGTGCCAACCGTGGTGGGGGCAGAGGTGCGCGCTTTGGACAGATTGGACAGCTCCCTGGTTCGAGCTCGGCAGGCAGGGGCGCGCGGGCTGGAGCTGCTGGTTCGCGGTCTGGGCAGCAGGGCGGGCAGCAGCCTGTTCGTGGGCCTGGCGCAGAGGTACGAGCAGTTCGATCCGGACCTTCCTATGCGGATCTCGGTGATACTCCCCTCCCTGGTATGACTCCTGAACAATGGCAACAGGTGATTGGCTTGTTTTCTAAAGCCGTCTCTACCTCTAATGATGAACGCTTGATGGGTAAGCTTTCTACTAGTACATGGATTATTGATACGGGTGCTTCTACCCATGTTACCGGTAATTTGAGTTGTTTGTCTAATGTTAGTTCTATGCCCGCATGCTCCGTGGGTTTACCAGATAGCAAACGTAGTATGACTACTCATTTTGGCACGACTACATTGAGTTGTGGTCTAATTCTTAAGCATGTGTTGTTTGTTCCTAACTTTAATTGCAATCTTATCTCGGTTTCGCATCTAGCCGAAGATTTCAATTATGTGTTACAATTCACAAATTTATTATGTGTTATTCAGGACCGCACTTTGAGGACCCTGATTGGAGTGGGTGAACAACGGGACGGACTCTATTATCTCCGAGATGTTGCTCCTTTCCGCGCGTGTGTGTCTGAAGCTCCGGATATGGTTGATCTTTGGCATAAGAGGTTGGGGCATCCATTGGAGAAAGTAGTGCGATCTTTACCGTTTATTCGTAGTCGTACCAATATTCTGAATACCGCAGGTTGGGCCCGCCGATGTTGTTTCCGGCAATTAATACCGGCGATGAAACTGTATGATATGGACCCCAAAGATCACAATGTAACAATTCAAAACAACTCAAAGATTTATGGTCACTATGCGGAAACGAATCTCTAGAGTGCTTAGCTTGATGACACACACCACAAGCTTTATTCAGAATATTGGTACGACTACGAATAAACGGTAAAAATCGCACTACTTTCTCCGATGGATGCCCCCACCTCTTATGCCAAAGATCAACCATATCCGGAGCTTCAGACACACACGCGCGGAAAGGAGCAACATCTCGGAGATAATAGAGTCCGTCCCGTTGTTCACCCACTCCAATCTGTCCAAAGCGCGCACCTCTGCCCCCACCACGGTTGGGGCAGAGTTAATACCGGTTGACAATATGCGTATTCTGGCGATTCCGATACGCACTGATCATGGATCCGGCTTGATCCAAATTACTTTTTTTTTACACTATTTTTTGATGTATTGCAAACTCATGGAAATTCTATAAAATTACCATGAGTTTGAGGGAGGGTGTTAGGCTAATGGGCAAGTAACCCTAGCCCATAAGCCCGCAGTGTTAGAATTAGGTTTAATGTTTACCTATAAATATAGGTATATCTATATTGTATGAACAAGAACAATTATTATCAATAAAATATCTCCCTCTATATTTCTACATGGTATCAGAGCCAGACCCGAATTATTGAGGCACGTGTAACCCCGCCGTTGTTCCGGCAATTAGTACCGGCGAGGAAAATTCCGCCGATGATTGGGTTACACGTGAGGGGGAGTGTTAAGATGCACATCCCACATCGAAAGTCGGTGTCCTCCCGGGTCAATATATAAGATCTTGAGCTACTCCCTCTATTGCCAATTGGTTTTAGAGTGGAACCCACAGACTCTTATCAATTATGGAATAGTGTCATCATGTTGTAGTTTAATTTCAAACAGTAACACCGTTATAATTTAGTACCGATAATGGAAAATAAGTTGTGAATTAGTCCTCAAGTTAATTTTTCATTTAATTTTTAACTCCAATGCGAGAATAGACGTTAAAATTGGGGCAAAAAAAAGAATTTTTAAGACTTAAACTTAGTTCATAAATTAATTTGAGTATTGGTTTATTCCACGTTGGAAGTTTCATTACGTGCCAAAATTAAGTTTAAGTCTTAACAAATCTTTTTTTGCCCAACTTTAACCTCTAATCGCGTGTTGATGTTAAGAAATATGGTTAATGACATGAAAGATCACTGACCTTTGCTAAACTTTCCACTTCGATCACCCTCTTTTCAAAGTCAGTGTTCTGGATCACTTAATTACATTTTTTCGCTAAAATTTGGTCACTGTGCAGTTTTGAAAGATTTTTGGGTTCATTTTGTAAGTTCTTAACGAGGGTAATTTTGTCAGTTCAAATTTATAGACATTCAATCATCCTTTTTTTTATTTTAAATTTGACTAAAAAGTATCTTTTTAATTTTAAAAAATAATTTTTTTAAAAGTATTTTTTAAAAGTTTAAATTTTATTAAATTAAAATAAAACTTGAAAAACTAATATACTAATAAAAGACACGATTTTTTAAAAAACTTTTTAGTATATTAGTTTTTCAAGTTTTATTTCAATTTAAATTTTTTTAAAATAAATTGACTTTTTTTAAAAAATTAAAAAATATTTTTAAAAATAATTATTACAAAATATTTTTTTTTAAAATAAAAAAAATTATTTTTACATAAACTTAAAAAAAATGATTGAATGTCTATAAATGTGAACGGACAAAATTACCCTCGTTAAAAACTTACAAAATGCATCCAAAATATTTCAAAACGGCCCAATGACCAAATTTTAGTGAAAAAATGTTTTTTTTTTTGTAAATTAGCGATGAGGTGAGTTTCGAAACCTTTTTGGTCACTACCAAGAGCCTTTTCCACTAAGCTATTCGCTTGACTAAAAAATGAAGGAACCCATATTTTCGGGGGATAAGTGAAAAAATGTAATTAAGTGATCCAAAACACTCACTTTGAAAAGAGGGTGATCGAAGTGGAAAGTTTAACAAAGTTCACTGATCTTTCATGCCATTAACCCTAAAATGTAATAGAATAGTAAAGATGGAGACCAATATGCAATGCCACTATTGGGGACTAAACAACAATAATACCACTATTAAGAATTAAACTGCAAGTTGATCACACTATCAAGGACTATTCACCCTTCATTTTTATGCTTCCACCAATTCCAAAACAAGCAAATTACCCCATTTTAGTGTACCATGATGATTTATCTTAATAAGTTTGTGTGAGAAATCATGTCACTTTTCACTAAAAGTAAGTAATGGACCAATTCTTCCACCCCTCTTAACAAAACTTTCGATCAAATATCACTAGAATATTAAATCATTAATATATAATAGTAAACAAAATTAACGAAGGAAGAATAAAGTATTTTAGAAGATAATTTGACACTAAAATAATATTATAAGACAACTTAAACTTACCAGAAATAAAAGAGGACATTGAAAAAATGAATCATAAAGTAATAGAAAATGTCTCATAAAATATTATGAAGCGATCGAAACTTAAACCGAAGGAGTCTCATAAAATAAAGCAAGGGCAAAATGAAGAACAACTCAAAGAAAACAATAATCAATAATTAATCCGAGGATGGGAGAAGCACTATTGTTGAGTGTAAAGTACTAAAGTATGAAGTGATGATTGATTGGGACCATACAAAATTACATATAGAAATTGAGAATAGCAAGTAATTGATCGACTCATCATCGATCATGTTACCTTCTTATATCGTGAGAGGAAATAAGAAGAAGAAACATCATTGCCTAAATTGCAAACTTCGCCCATGTTTTTTTTCTTCCATTCTCTGTGGAATGTGCCCTTTATTATGTGCCTTTTACCAAATTATTTAGACCAATAGTTTTATTGTTTTATTTTTCGAATACGACATTCCACTTATTTAATATTTTCATCTAATTGGTACAGAAAAAAATGTACTTCCTCCGTTCCTAAAAGATTGATACATTTTGACTTTTGTTAATCAAACATTACAAAATTTGATCATGAGTTCCCATTAAACGATAAAAGTAATATAGTTTTGTGGGACCTTGTTAGATTCGTTTCAATATATATTTTTGAAATATTAACTTTTTATAATTTTTTGGCATATAGAACAATAGATATTTATGTTTTAAATCGTATTCTGTTGATGATCAAAAGTCAAAATGTGACAATCTTTTAGGAACGAATGGAGTAATTGTTACTTATTGAAATGTAATAAGACCGTTGAATATTGCGAACCTCTCTTTGATTTTTTACCAACTAACATTTCATGGCCCGTTTTGGCCGATGGCTCAATAGCCTAGTGGCATCCGGCCCAACCTTTCATGTAAGAGGTCATGGGTTCGAACCTTGTTGGAGACATATTTGTCTCATATTATACTCTAACTTTCTATTAGTTAGCAATTTCTGTATTCATGTTTGTAATATCATTGTAATCACAATTCATCGCTAATTATCAAAAAAAAAAAAAAAAAAATTACATGCACTTAGAGATATTATCGCTTACAAATATCAAAAAACATTTCATGGCCCGTTTGTATATTATAGTAGTAATACATATCATTTCCCTTAGGATAGGGTAGAATATAAAATGATCAAAATGTCAAAATAAAAGTTAAAAAGGTTGAGTAAAAATCAACTACGGTTTGATTTAATATTTAGATAAAATATTAATTTAGGTGCGTCTGGTAGCCTGGAATGGAATGATGTAGGAATAGAATGACTTCAGTAATGGAATGAGTAAAGGAAAGGAATGAACAAATGATTCTTATTATTTTGTTTGGTATGGTCGTAGTAATGTAATTCAATTACCATTAACCATTACATTCCTTAGTTTGGTATGATGTAACAATAATCATAATATAACTAAATTACTAATGTACCACTAAATATATTCAAGTAAATATTATATAATCTAAACACAATTGTTTATCTTCCCAAAAATAACTATTTAATAATAAAATTAGTTTTCAATTAATTAGGCATAACAAATTAATGAACATGTATTGGAAAATAGATATATAGTAGAACATACAAATATTAATCTCAAACACTTTAACTCGATTATTTAATAAAAATAATAGTAATAATAATAATGATTATAATAATCAAAATAATAATAAATATGATAATAATAATAATGATAATAATGTAATCAAAGCAGCTTGTGTAAAGGTAGTATTTTTAAAATAATTTGTTATAATTATAAATATTGTAACCCTGTCCTATTTTTCCTCATTCGATTCCCTCATCTGAAGTAATGGATGATTACGCCCAATTTGGGAGTAATGGGTATTACCTCAAATGGGGTAATGGGATTAACTAAGAAATGCAATGAATATCAATTCCTAAGTACCAAACCAAGTCATTCAATTCCATTCCTGTTTAATTCATTCCATTCCATCATACCAAACACACTCTAAATTTCTTTCGGTGCCAGACTGATTCTTTGAATTCCCCAATAACTATCCTTAAGATCTATCCAGCATAGTTTTTTTAATAGTTGCATTAATGCATTAGAATAGTACAAAACATATTCGAGAAATATCCAACATACGTATTACTTACTGCATATTATTGTATTTATTTTTGTATCTATCATATATATAATTGAAAAAGAGATTAACTAGATATTATTTTTAAAAATTTATATTCTCAAGTCTCCTTAATCATAGAAGAAACAATTACTATTATCATTATTTAATTTTTTTTGAATAATTCTTACAATAACAATTTACCAATATCATCAAGTATATTACTTTCATTTTTTTGCAAGTTTTGTAATCCACAAAGAATTTTTTGACATCATTAACAATTAACTAAAAATCATATACTATGAAAGTAATAAATAAATTTGATATCTTTCGAAAGTATCTTACATAATTTTGTAACACTTTAAAACTCGGGATTGTTATATTATTAGGTTTGATATATATACAACCATCTATCTAACGCTTCGTTCTAGCTATAGGCTCTAGCATAGTGGCACCGGGCTTGAACTTATTTTTAAGAGTTCTCAAGTTTTAACACCCATTTTATAAGAATTTTAAGCGTTTGAACGATTTCAAAACACCAACTGAATAGTATTTCATTGAAGCCACACCATCAATTGATATAGACAACCATCCTAAACCACTACATATCTTTTCAACATATGGTTCGTCATCCTATAATCTCTCCAGCTAAAATTACATTCTATTTTAAAGTTCTTAACAGTTGGACTTTCAAACAAAAAGGAATATTTATGGTATTAATAACATTGATTAAATTATACTCCCTCCATTCATTTATATTTATCTTTTTAGTTATTTGTGCACAGATTATGAAAAATAAAAGGTAATAAAAAATGCATTGAAAAAATAAAATGACAATCAATTGAAACTATGTAATTGGTTAGTTGCAAACTTAATAATTAAAAATAATTAAAAAAATATATATTGAAAATATAAAACTATAATTTTCTATGACATAAAGATAAGTATTTTGAAATAAAAAATAAAGCTAAAAATAAAAAAACAAAAAAACGGAGTATCGAATTTTCTAATGCGTCATAGATCGTGTATTTACATTTCAGAATCAATGAAAATTGTGATTGTATCTCTTATAGTTTGCGAGATTCATCATCTAACAAAAACGATGGAGGGGAGTTAGTTTATTTAGAAACTAGGTAGACTCAAAAAATAATACTTAATTCATTTATTTGATAGGTGTAATATTAGATAGTCTATCTTTGGGCTATTCCTTGTCTAATATAATTATTATTTTTATATGTTCAAATGAATTGTTGACTTTTAATTATGTATTTTAAGTAATAATTAATAATTAATGATGAAAGATCAATTTAAAAAAAGTCAAACGTCAAATTATAATGAAAATGAATTGTGAGATTCATTATCTAACAAAAACGATGAGGAGAGTTAGTTTATTTAGAAACTAAGTACACTCAAAGAATAATAATTCATTAATTTGGTAGGTGTAATATTAGATAGTCTATCTTTTGGGCTATTCCCTGTCCAATATAATTATTATTTTTTATATATTGAAATGAATTGTTGACTTTTAATTATGTATTTTACGTAATAATTAATAATTAATGATGAAATATCAACTTAAAAAAAGTCAAACGTCAAATTATAATGAAAATGGATTGAAAGGAGTCTTACTTTGAAGTAAACATGATGGCATCATATTTCTCTTAATATAAATTAGATAGCTACAAATGTTTTTGCCTCAATCCTTGTGTAAATGAACGTGTGATAGAAAATGGTGAAATTATGTAATTAGTAGTCAAATTCAAAATAACTTCTAGTTAATAAATGTTTTATAATACGCGTCAGATAAACAAAACTTTAAATTGAAAAGATTGTTTTCGGTAACTCAATGCGTTCATCTTTTTGTTTTAATTTTGTGACTTTTGAATCATACAACATATAAAAGTCTTCTCAATTACGCCACACAAACTTTGAACTTCGAAAAGTCGGCGGCATGACATCATTTAATTCAGAAGATTCGTGTCACCAATTACTTTGGTACTATATATACCCATCCCGTCGTGCAAGAATCTATAATCCCATCCTCATCCAAACCCAAAACCATCAACAATTACCATATACAACTCGAAACAACCATTCTAATCAAGTTCCTTCGTATATAAACACAGTTTGGATGAACTAAACTCAATCTCCAAATCAAGAAATTAAACCCTTATAATCTCAACGCCTTCGTACATAAACTCAATTCACGGTGAATCGAACTCAATCCTTGATTCACAAAACACAATTTACCAAAATCATCAACAATTACCATATATTCCCCAAACAACTCTTCTAGCCGCAATATCTTCATACATAAACTCAATTTCGATGAATAGAACTCCATCTCCAAATTACAAAAGCAAATCTTTCCAATCTTAAATATCTTCGTACATAAACTCAATTCATGATAAATCGAACACAATCTTGAAAGAAAGAAAACAAAAAGTAGGGTTATAAGTTTTTAGTTGGTAGGGGGGGGGGGAAGAAAAACAGTTGGGTAGGGGTGTTGAAATCATAAATAGTGGTGTAAAGATAAGGAGAAGCAAAAACTAAGCCTCGTGAAGAAGCATCAACACCAAATATTCCCAACACCAATTTTCTCTATTTTTCATTTCATATTTACATTCATATTCTCATCTCTCTCTCTCTCTCTCTCTCTACACTTCACGTTAATTCTTTGCTTCTTCCTTTCAAGAATCACGAGATCCCCATCTCTCTCTCTCTCTCTCTTCATTAACCCATTTATTTTTCAGCTTTTTTTTTTCATAGTTACAAAAAAAAATTAAAAGTTTTTGTTAGAATTTTTTTGTTGAAAGGAAGAGTTGGGCATTGTGTAGAGGGAGGGAGGGGGTGTTGAGATGGCGCATTCTGGAATCGATAAGGTTACGGATCGGTTACAGAACGAGCTGAGTTGTGACGGTAACAACAATATCAAGAACTGTAACAAAAGTGTTGTCTTTGATAAAGATAACGGCAATGTGAATGTTAACAAGCCTGATTTTCAAGAACTCGATCTGGGTTCTCCCGTTTCGCCTCTTAAACCCAATCGCCAAACCCAAAGTCAACCCAGTGGACTCACTACTACTAGCAGTTCTTCTAGCTCTTCTGGATCTGTTTCGGGTCGGAAAAGCGGTCTTAATATCGGATTGGGACAGTTGTCGGGTCGGAGATCCGATTCACGAGACCATTCAGGCGAGTTGTCTGTGGAGAGCTCGCCCACCGGAGCTCCTTCTGGTGGTGGGTCGGGTTCTGGCGGTGGGTCGGTGCGTCCTGGTCATGTTCGGCGTGATTCGAGTGGGTCATTATCGGGTGGAAGTGTTGGTGGGAATGTAGTCAACTCTCCGGGAGTGGCTGTGTTGCCAGCTGGAAATATTTGTCCGTCTGGGAGGGTTTTGAAGACAGGGATGATGTCGAACAGGACATCGAAAACTGATGTTTTGGGTACTGGTGGGGTGAATTATGGGCATGGGAGTATAATGAGGGGTGGTGTTGGAGGCAGGGTTGGTGGTGGGGGTGGATCCGATGGCGGGTATAGTGGTGATAAGGTTGCAAGAAGTGGTGGTGGTTTGACCGTTGGAGGAGAATCGAGTAATAGGATGAGAAAAACATCTAATAGTAGTGATCCTGAAGAATTTAAGAAGTTAGGGAATGAGTGTTACTTGAAGGGGAATTATAGTGAGGCATTGAGTTTTTATGATAAAGCCATTGCCATTTCTCCTGGCAATGCCACTCTTCATTTCAATCGTGCCGCGTCTCTGATTGGTCTAAAGCGTTTGCCCCAAGCTGTTAAGGAATGTGAGGAGGCTATTAGGTTGAATCCTGGGTATGTGAGGGCTCACAAACGTTTAGGTTCTCTATTTCTTAGGTGAGTAAATTATAAAGTTTCCATCTTTCATCTTGCTTCTAGATTGCCTATTATAACTGAACAAAGATTGAACTTTTATGTGAATAATGCATATTCTAGATAATGTACTGTAATGTGTTCAAATTTGTTTTTATGTTCACATATTTTAGCATGAAAGGGGCAGTATGTTAACTTATGTTGTTTCATGAGGAATCTACAACATTTTCTTGTGTAGTAGATCTGGTTGATTGAATTAGTCTTGCAACATGATCCTTGTTGTTATTGTTGTTGTTTTGTTGGAGCTATTGTTATTCTTTAATCTATTTATTGTTTTGTATTGAATGTGTTCGTAGTATATTGCAGAACGGTCCTGATTCTTTGCTTTATGATACTGTTAGTTTTCCTTCTTCATAAAGATTTTTAGTTGTAAGATGAGTCATTTAGTTTGATATTATCTATTTTCACCAATCGATGTTCAAGTGGGGCTTGGCCATAATAATCTATTTTGTTGTAACAATTTTTTTCTTTTTGTTAATTGATGATCTTATTGTTGGGAAGCCTTATAATATATTGCCAGTAAGAAATCTAATTGTGTTCATGGTCGCAGTTTAGGACAGGTTGAAAATGCCAGGAGGCACCTTTCTTTCCCAGGGGTACAGGTTGATCCAAATGAGATGCAAAAGTTGCAAATTGTGGAAATACATATAGGGAAGTGTAGTGATGCCCGAAGAATTCATGACTGGGGAAGTGTCTTGAGGGAAACTGATGCTGCTATTTCTGCGGGTGCTGATTCCTCTCCTCAGGTAAAATGATCTTGATCTTTCAGTTTTATTGGGGGGAATAGAAGATTCTTGACTGAGCTTTTCATGTTGAATTTTTCAGCTATTTGCCTGTAGAGCAGAAGCTCTTCTTAAGCTCCACCTGGTGGATGATGCCAGCTTAACCTTATCGAATGTGCCTAAATTTCAAGCAGCTACTGCATCATACTCCAAGTCGAAGTTTCTTGGGATGCTATCTGAAGCATATCTATTGGTTGTTGGAGCTCAAATTGAATTGGCTCGGGGAAGGTGAGCCACGAGAGTACCTGGAATAAATTTGGAAATTGACCTTCAGGATTTTGTTGAAGTTGACGGTAAATAATTGGTCTTTACAGGTTTGATAATGCTGTTACAGCTGTTGAAAAAGCAGTCCAAATAGACCCTCAAAGTCGTGAAGTATCAACTTTACTAAGAAACATGAGGCTAGTTGCACGAGCTCGGGCTCGAGGCAATGATCTCTTTAAATCTGAAAGGTTTACTGAAGCCTGCTCAGCTTATGAGGAAGGTCTGAAACTAGATCCCTTAAACTCGGTTCTGTACTGCAATAGAGCAGCTTGTTGGTATAAGCTTGGATTGTGGGAGCGCTCTTTAGATGACTGCGATCAAGCTCTTCGCCTCCATCCCAATTACTCAAAAGCTTTACTAAGAAGGGCTGCTTCATACAGCAAGGTAATTGAGTTTCTGAATTCACTTCTTATTTATTATTGATTTCTCCGTCTATGCTTTTTATATTTGTGTAGGTTAGAACTTTCTAGCTTATATTTATAGTAAGAGTTCAGGTGTTAATTGTTGATATTGGTTACAGCTAGAACGGTGGGACGAAGCTGTCAAAGACTATGAGGTTCTAAAAAAGGAGACTCCATATGACAGTGAGATTGCTGAGCAGTTGTTCCATGCTCAAGTTGCATTACGAAAATCCCGTGGAGAAGATGTTTCTAATATGAAATTTGGCGGTGAGGTGGAGTTAGTTTTGGGCCTTGAGCAGTTTCGATCAGCTGTGTCATCACCCAGTAAGATTTCTTTGAATCTGGACCTCTAAAACATTTGCTCTACCGTTTCTGACTGAATCACCCTATCTGGATAATGCAGTTGCATCTGTGGTTCATTTTAAAGCGGCCTCCGACACAAAATGCAAGCAGCTTGCTCGACACTTGGACGTACTATGCTCTCGTTATCCATCAATTAGTTTTCTCAAGGTAAAATTCTCGAGGCACTTAACTATTAGTTCTAGGGGATTAGAAGAACGATCAAATTTCTGCATAAGATTCATATTAAACATATCTATTTGGTCAAGTGTGTTATAAGTCACTTCTACTTGGTTTGTCTTACAATGTTTCTTGTAATTGAAGGTGGATGTTGATGAAAGTCAAGCAATTGCTAATTCTGAAAATGTCAAAATTGTACCGACAGTCAAGATTTATAAAAGTGGTAACCGGGTGAAAGAAATGGTGTGCCCAAGTCCAGAGGTTTTGGAGTCCTCAGTGAGGCATTACAGTGTGTAGACAAGAACCGGATGGAACTGTACTTGCACATCTCCACCACGTTTCCAGTTACTATCTGACCTATTCTTCCTGCCATGAAGCAAAGACGACAATGTGGTGATGGTGGAGCTGCCAGATGGTAATGTCATTAGGATAAGTTCGCGATCCATTTTTTTCTTTTGTCCGCCCATGCCTGTGGAAATCAGACTTGATCAAGTAGTTTAGATCCCTTTTACCCTTGTCATTTATTGATTCATTCCTTGTCTGGTCTCATGTGTCTCCCTATCTCAGTTACATTTCCAAATCCCCTTTTTTCTTTCAACGTTGGCCAGCCATTTTTACTACCCCCTATCGTCAGCCGAGGTAAAAAATAGCGAGACATTTGTACAATTTATTCTACAAGGTGGGGCATTTTTGTCCGAAATACATAACCGTAATTGAGAAAGAGGCATTTGGTGGGGCTGGCTTGTTTTTAGATGAGGATCTGTACATGTATATTTATGATCAGATATATACAAAAAGATTGGAGGTTGTATGTTTAGTACTTGGGGTCTCAAAAGGGTGAAGAAGGACGAATATTGAATCATGTTTATAGACATTGTTGTATCTTTCCTCCATCTATCAATAAATCTTTACATTTTGTTGACTTTTTACTGCATTAGATATTCCAGTGTTTATTCAAAGTTTAAAACATTTAAATTTGAGGGCAACTAGTTTTATACATGCCCACTGTTCATTCAATCATTTTAGCGATAATCTATCGACGTTATTGTTAACACGATAATTTTAACTAAAACCAAAGTGTGACAATCGCGCTTTACACTTTCTTGAGCCTGATCATAAAAAGTTACTTGGATCTCATTTTGGGATGGATTTGGTATCGAGAAAGAACAACATGATATGATGGTTTTTCCCTTTTAGTGACTATTTCCTTTAACAGCTTTAGAACCTCATTTCCCAGTATCTTGTGGATGCAGTAATTCAACTCATTAATTTCTTTTTGTTCCATAGCATTTATTCTCCACTGCTATCACTAATCACCTTTTCAAGACGGCAAAAAGGAAAGAGGTTCGAGCGATCTTAATCGCTCACTAGTTTAAAAGCATTTTTTTTTTTAAGTTACATTTTCTTTTTACTGTAGTAGCATACAGAACGGCTTCCAGTAGAACCTGTTCAATCAGCATTTCAAGTTCTCAAATGTTTACCTGACTAGAGATAAATAACAAGGTGGTTGAGAAGGAAACATCCTGACATCGCAAGTTTCGATCCATATGAAGACAATGTTTTGCTGAAATATTACGAGAATTGCTTCAGGTTTCGCATCACGTTGGTCCTCTCTCTTGTAGTGCTGCTATTAGGACACATCCCTCATGAGCATAGGGAAGAGGAGATTCAAACTTCCTCTTTCAAAAAAAAAGTTCTCAATTGTTGTCTTTCTAATATAAGTAGTCTTTCAGTTACCCATCAATTTTTTTAAAAAGTTCTCAATCGTTGTCTTTCTAATAGAAGTAGTTTTTCAGTTAGCCATCAATTAAAACGTCTTGAATTCATTATGTCAACTTGCCCAATGACGTAGTCGGCATGTAATTCAACAATTCATTATTCTAAAGTGGACCGATTTACGTCTCCACTTTGACAGTTCAAAATGTGTGCAATATAACAATACTAACGCAACTCACCTTACATATTTCGCAGGTAACTTTTAGACATTTTACCATAAAAACGACTCCAATTGAAAGTTTCCCACGGATAAAATTTATCGATTAGGTTAAGGAGAGATTTGAATTTATATGAAATATTACATACTTCACCACAAACCAACCGCTCATAGCCCCAATAGACCTCTCGTCAACAATCATGCAATCAGTAGTAAAGAGTTGCTCAAGTTCAACAATTATACATTTTAGCATAAGATCCAGGATTACAAAAGACTGACAAGCAAGGATATTAACCAACACCAATTCAAATTCTAGTGAGAACTATCTTCGATTATCTTGTATTCATCAATTTCAAAGGAACACATTGCAAATTTTGTTAATTTTCTGGAACAACAAGTTTTGAGAACTTTATTCACCACTTGCATATAGTCTTGTCCACTCCTTTGCTGAAGGATATAAACAAACAAGTATTCAGAGAAACTCGTGTAAATCATGGGAGAGTATTACAGTTTATTGGTCAATATAACACAAGGTGAAAAAGGGGAATACAGGCAAGTGGCTTTTGCATATACCTGTTTCAACTGCTTCGGCCTCATTTGTTTTCCAATGCTTTGCTATGTTTTCAGATAGTGGATCATCTGGATTTGGAGCACTCAAAAGGGCTTGAATGCTACAACCACAAGTGCCAAGTTCGTGAGTCCAAAATGCAGTAACAACTAGCCAGAGGAACAATGAAATAAATATATTCCTTATCCAGTGACTTTACAAGATGGTTTAAACTCATTTCTTCGAGTGGAAGTAGTTAAAGATTTCTACTACAACAACTTTTCCAATAGAGGTGAAGCCACAATGTGCTCTAACCTTAATATTATACTACCTACCTTAGAAGTACAGTTCGAATTTGAAGAGCAGGACTCCACTTATCCTTGAGAATATCGAGGCATATCCTTCCCAACTACATTATAAAAGCATCACTTATTAATAACATACAGATAGATGACTGTAAGTGGACAAGAATCAAATATGCAGCAGCTAACCTTATCAATGTTGGGATGGTAAATTTTAGTAAGAAACCGAACCTGTTAAGAGAGGAATATGAATGGTGAGTACTGTGGTCGTTTCACACCATGCGAAATACCTCTAACAGAGTTCCAATCTTACAAAAGAAATATAACTGATATACAGTGATACAAAATACTTGCAGCTGTTTCATACAACTCACTACAGAAGAGATAGCATAATATAGCTGGATGTCCATAGATATAGAACAGTGCATTCCACATGCAGATACAATCATGTGCTACTTATTGATAATAGCACTCAATCTCTAAATAGTTTATGTACACTCCAGACAATTCTATATT
This sequence comes from Echium plantagineum, assembly GCA_003412495.2. Taxonomy (NCBI): domain Eukaryota; kingdom Viridiplantae; phylum Streptophyta; class Magnoliopsida; order Boraginales; family Boraginaceae; genus Echium; species Echium plantagineum. The sequence continues at coordinate 28,742,492 of CM016564.1, forward strand.
AAGAATTCTATAAAAGTTTATGTACACTCCAGACAACTTTACAACATTATATTGTTCCTATTTAAGGAGTTTGACTATTTTACACAGTTCAGTGGACTGAAAATGAAGACGCTGCAACCTGTGAATAGTGTCCCATTCCTTCCTTTTAGCTAGTATTCTATTTCACAAGTAAACTTTAGTCAATGGAAAATCATATTTAAACTAATATATGCAGTCTAATTTCTCAACTGTTTGACATCATGCACTGTCTAACTATCAATGGCAAAAGAAAATTTTAATTGGCTGCCAATAAAGAAAGTTATGGGCAATTTGCCAGACCAAAGACGAAGAAATCAAGTATAAAATATAATCATCCAACATCCAGTAAATAACTTGTTAACGTACCTTTGGAGCAGCCATGGGATACTCTTCAGGCAGAAACAGTTCCAACTTAAAGACACCCCCTAAAAGAAATTTAACCAAAAATATCGATAACACATCAAAAAGAGTAATCACTTCACTTGTATAATTCAAGTTACAGGTATGTCCCAAATAAGAATTATTACAAGGAACTCACACATTTCTTCAAATCTCAATAAACAAACAAAACCTAACCAAAAAAATGTACATACCAGCTAAATTTCCATATATAAATTAAGAAAGTATTGTCCAGCTAAATTTTCTTACATACATGAAAATGAGAAAAACTGTTAGGATCATATGGAGCGGCTAAGAAGCTAGATGTTGATACCATCAATATTTAAATTCAACTACTAGTAAAAAATGCTTAACAAAGAAGGAAGGAGAGTATTTTAAAAAAGCACAAGTCCCGTTTCAGCAAATGGTTCTATCGTTCTTATCTAACTATCTGAATGAAGTGAGAAACAGAAAAATGCTAAGAAGATGTCACCATAGTATTAGATACCTTCATAAGGAGACTGTGACGGGCCAAGAATCATAACATTGAAATACCGCATATTCTCCTCAGATGGAGACGCACTAATTCCAGGCGCTGAATTAAAAAAAGAACAATCAATCCATCAGTTGAACCCATCTAAATTAAACAGACCAATTATTCAATAACAAGAACATGTACCAATGCACATTTAAAGTGGCTCAGGAAGCACACAGCCTAAGCAGATTGGCGCGGGGGGGTGGGGTGGCGCAGGTTGTACACACCCACACCACCTTGGGTAACAGGGTGGTTATTTTAATAGCATACAAACTATCCATTTCAATAAAGTATCCATATCCACTCAACTATATGACGGTTAATAGCAACAAAACATCTCTTCGACAGTTCACTCCATTGTTATACCTCCCCAAATCGAACCGATTGTGTCACCCAAAAAAAATAAAATCTACTGCGATCCCTAAAGTTCATCCAGTTTGATCTTCAATAGCGAAATTAGCAAACTCCGTAGCTTTAATTGGCACTCACAATTTTGATTTGAACCAAAATGATCATTTTTATAGTAAAGTAGTGCGAAAATATGACGGTATGATATATTTTTTCACCAAATATTATACAACATAGACAAAAAGTATTCGGGTGAAAAAACAATCGAAAAAAAAGTTGAGATATAGTTGTAGGGTTTACCTGGTTCACTAAGAAGGCGTTGAGTTTCCTGTTAGATAATTAAAATAGAAATTGGTAAAAAAATAAGAATAAAAATTGAATTAGTGAAACCCTAAGAGCAAAGAGATAGAGAGATGGGAAGGTTGACCTTGATGATTCTTCGGGGCAAATTGCTATTAGCCATTAATTTGGAATATTACCAAATTATAATTGAAGCTGGTGGTGTTGATGCACCTTCAGAGTTTCTGCTCAGGGCTATCAACTTTTATTTTTTGTGGAGCTTCAAATGGATCGAATAATAATCCTCGTTGCGTGTGTTTCAATTTTATCGTAAAAGTACCACTCTTCAAATTTTATTGTACTCCGTCCATCGCCTAAATTATTACTGGTATTACATTTTGACTATCATGATCAACAAAACACGATTTATAACGTAAATATGTACTATTCTACTTGTAACGAAATTATAGAAAAGTTGATATTTCAAAAATATATGTTGGGACGAATCAGACAAGATCTCCATAACTACAATATTTCTTATCGTTTGATGAGAACTCCTGATCAAAACTTTTAAAGTTTAACCACAAAGGTACCAAACATTTAGGGACGGAAGGAGTACTAACTAACAATTTCTTAATATGAATTTACTTAATTAGTCCTTGGTTAATATCAACAAACCTTTCTTCTAATCCCACGGCACCAACCTTCTTCACCATGAACCCCTTCTTCACCAATCACCATAAACTCCTTCTTCACTTAACTTAGCCATTTAACTTTACTTTAACCATACGTGCGTAATAAATCAAAACAAAATAGTTAGATATATTAATTAGTGTCCAAACGCGTTTTTAGGTGGTTACAAGTGTCTACCAGGGTCTACAATAATACAACAGTGTTCACATGTGTATACAAAATGTATAATATGAGTATCTTTTCTTTTACGAAATTAAAACTTTAATGAAAAAAAAGAATATCCCATCCAATCAGTTCTCCAAATACATTCCCACTCTCTACTGTCGCACCATGGTAGAGTGTCAACTCGGCACCATTTTTGCCCTTCCTCAATTGACCTTGAACCTTAACTTCATTTTCCAGTGGAAGCTAATTCATTTAGGAAGACACCAAATCAATATTGATACATCGATACACATGGTGATGAACAATTATACTGATAAGGTGCAACATTTGTGGTGGCAGGGGCAACGATGAAGGTGGCCAATGCCATTTTGTCGAACGGCACCAGATAGGTCGAGGTGAAGGAAGGAAGGGTTGGCAAAGGGGAGGGGCAGGACGATGAGGAAGGGTTTTTTCTCAAGTGATAATTTTATTTTATTTCAATTTCTTAACTGAATAAAAAGGGCCTAGATTCATTATTTTGTGAGATAATTCCAATATTTGTGTGTTCGAAAGCTGAGTGTCTGGTATGACCGAAGAACTAAAGTACAGGAGACAACAAATGTTAAATAACACAAGTAAATGAGTTAAGACTTCATTACATCAACCAAATCAAGCAATGTGATGTGCATATTGGCACTAGTAAAATCGAGGCTAAGCCCTCGATAAAATAAAGTTTTTCTTCTTCAATCATCACCTTCAATATCACCTGTCCAATCATTTTCCAGAAGCATAATTTCTAAAAATTTCATCACCAGGTTAAACCCCTATGTCAGAAAACAAAACCTCTGATACTGCATAGTAGGGTCTCCTAATGCAACCTAGGCTAAAACCGCAGTCATGAACGAACAATATACAAGATGTGGATTGTGCTATTTTTGAGATCGCTCATCTCCCTTGGCATGAAAATGAAAGTAATTTATGTTTTTAATGATGTGGTCAATTAAGATATCGATTAAGGACTGATATTTGACCTGAATCTCCATTTAATATGAATACTTCCAAAGGAATATAATGTGACGGTGACACCATAGATGAGCTAAATCGATAAGTTGGCTGCAATATTTTGCTGCCTTTGGGACACGAGAATGTTAAAAGACGATGACCAGTTCTCATCTGCCATACCTGCAAAAAAAAGATATGTTCAGCCATCTTCACATTTTATCGGGGAGAGGGGAGGCAGTATATATTCAAGATATTAGGTATCAATACCATTTGGCACAGCCATAGTAAAGACATGATACTTTTGCGAAATTTGTAATATTACAATTCCCTATTGTAACTTTTATCTGTCGTTCAAAATGTTGTAGAGATGCAGTGTTGATATGAACTATGAAGATGACAGTAGTACATTTGTATGATATTATGCATGCTAACATGTATAATGTAAATGTTGACTACTATAATAATGGAGATGTGGACAAAGCAATGTTGCAGAAATGATACTAACATCCTTTTATTTCTTTAATGGAAGAAATGGAGTTCATGATTAATTATATCTTTCTTTTCTGCAACACCATATTGTAGTAGTCAACTTAAAAATACCTCTCATGATTGTTAAGTTGTTTTTAGACGATTGGATATGCTCTTTTATTTATATAAGCATATCTGGAACCAATAGACACCATATAGATTCTTCTCTGACCTCAATGATTCCCTTACGAGGAGCATGAATGGCCAGGCAGAGGCAATAATCACTTTTTACATGTTCACTATAAGCGGGTCGTGATGATGAAGGCTTGTTGACGAGCATCTCCAGAAACAAACAGTTTGCATCACGATATCCCTATTTAGAAATTGGATAAGCAGAAATATCAGTGAACACGCACATGCTATTCCGGGGAGGAAGGGAAGAGCTTTGTACCTTCCACAATCGTACTACCACGAGGGCTTGGGTGTCCAAGAGCAGAATTCGACCAAGGGAATCAGTTATGGCTGCCAAAGTCCCACTAGGAGATAACGTCAGCTTCTCACCCTTCCGAGGATGATCCTTTAAACAAGTCAGTGAAGTAGCTGCCAAGCAAAGATTTAGAACAAGACTACAGAATAGGAACCAAAGGAGCATGGCTATAAGACTGGATTTTACATGACACATTTTAAGAAGCAACATCACTAAATGCAACAGAATGAAAGAACTATAGCTTCACATATGCCATTTTCTGTGTCACTTTATCACCCAAACCCAAATTCCTCAAAACAGGTTTGTTTCCTCTCTTTTCCTTTTCAAGTAGAAATCAAAAAAATTATTTCAGGGGAACTGACTTGGATATTTCATACAATGTTTACTTCTCCACCTTAAGGAACATTCATGTATTTTAGGCATAGTTGTGAATAGCAATAAATGCGTTATAGTGGCAGGTCACGGCAATATTGTGGAAACTAGAGGCAAATAGTGGTAAAGAGCAGCACAATAGAGGATTTTTATAATTTCGCTGATACGGGCTGCTAAACGCTATTCACAACTTTGATTGTAGGCCAATATGGTTAATATCAAACAGAATCTGAAAAGATATAAGTCAGATTTGGAAAACATAGTGTTACGGTTACATACACAACAGCTAATTATGACATTGATTAACATGCTTCTGTCTCGAACTCTCATGTGATGCATGCAATTTTACTAGTTACCAATCGCTATTTAACTGGCTGATCAGCACTACAAATAGGTTTATGAACAAAAATCCCTCGCACGACAAATTACTCAACCCTTGAAAGACACAACATGCCAGAGCAGATCGGTACCTTGAGCAAATGGTTGAGGTTTAGCTTCTGGTTTCTTTGGAGGAGGACTTTTACTCCGCCATATCATTTTCGAGATTGATGAAATAGTTGAGAATGTGGCAGGTACAACTCGAGACAAAATAGCGCCAACAATGGATCTACTTCTGTTCTCAGAGAGTCTTATAAAAATATCAACAAATAAAAAGGAAAATTAGATCTCATCCATGTGAATTGTTAACCAATAAAATTAAACAGGGGCATTAATAATAGCATACATATCAGGTAAAATGTCCATCAGACTAACCTATATGCTGAAATCACAGCATCACGTCCTATAGCGACAGCACAATAGTAACGTTGATTCGACTGCCCTAAAACAAAAAAATGCCGAATTCATGATCGGAAGTTCAGGAAGTTCCGGAAATTGAAACATTATAAAATGAACAAAGAGAAAAACAAACATGAGTTAGATATCTAAAGTTCCAACACAAAGCAGCTATGCCATATTTGTTGCTTCCCACAATATTGGAAAAAATATTATGACAACTGGGAGTTGATAGGTAAAGAATTTAGTACCTGAAGTTCCATCAGTGGAGGGGGCATGACGCCTGTTATAGCACCATCTACACATGCGCCATACTTGGTAATGTTCCAAAGCTGGTAAGGAAGTCTTGCAAGAGAATCTTCAGAGTCTTCGGTGTCTATACTATAAGAAGTTTGAGCCGAATGCTCAGAGTCCTTTTCCTGGAACCATCTCTGAAGCATATTCTGCAGGTCCATTTGATTCAGATAGAAGGACAGAAAAGGAAATATAATGATTCATGCTCAAACAGAAAACTTAGATGAATACCTTAATATCAGATCCGTCAAAACGGGCAATTGATCCGGGGAAAACTGCACAGACTTCCTGCAACGAGATATCTTGTGTAAGATCCCCCTTAGTTTCTCGCACTCTAAACTTAAGAGTCTTCCCATTGTACATGATCTGCGGGAGAGAATCTGTTAAGTGTTTTGAACTATCCAAAGAGCCACATGGTACTAAGCACTCCAATGTTAAGAAATTGAAACCTTTAATTAGCAGTTATCTTATCAAAATCTCCCAACTAAAAGATTGCATGAGGCCACAATAGCAGCCATAGTGCCACCTCAGGTAAACACTTGAATCCCTGAATCCTATGGCGACAATCCGCCGCCAAACCGGGCACTATTAACCACGAGCCTCATACATTTCCCGAACATTTTCTCGTGTGGGCAAATTTTAGACTAGTACCCTCATCTTTCCCTCACTTGGAGTAAAAAGGGGCATTTGGATTATAAAAACATTTTTTAAACTCCAACATTCTCTTTTGCGTTACCTATCTCAACTTTCTTGCAACAAACATCTAAAATAACGAGCACCTCTTTCTCAGCAAAGTTACCCGAAATAGCTGATAAAATCCTTCTTAACATAGTACTCTATATTAACTACTCGTTTGCAACTATACTACTGTCTACGGTTATCTCAAGTAAGGAACACATATTTCTCAACAAAAGAAATGTCCAAGGCCCTTAACGATATCGTTCTAAATATACTACTGCCTTCAAATTTGGATTTCTGCATCTTCACTTAATTAATCTAGCTATCCTTAATCAAATTAGTGAAATTGTTAAATAGCCAAACATGGACAACTACATTGGGATGTCGGGAGAAATTACATTTCAAGGGAAAAGGGTTGAAGCTTTAGTTAATTTGAGCTAAAAAATAGTGTTTTCAACCTAGTTTACTAGTAGCTCCATTTCGAAGGTCAAAATGAACAAACTTGATAACATTGTAACAATAATTAACACACTCTTTTGGTTGGAATTAAAATAATCATGTAAAATACAATGAATCAATACCTTTTTGTATGATTATCACCAAACAGCACATAAGATATACAAAGACATTAGAGTTCACAATGCAAAAGTAAAATCATCAAATTCAAAAGTAAACAATATTTATGAAATGGAGAGAATATTAACATGATGGTAATTTTGATTCAAACCACTTACCAACTCCATATCAATATAAGTGATCATAATCGAATTTTTAAGACAATAATTTTAGTCCAGCGAATCAGTTATATTTATTTTCATATTAGAGGAAATATTAATTAAATCTCATTAATTTCGAACATCGAAAAAGAAAAGTGGACAATCAGTTTGGGACAAAGGTTGAATGAATAACCTGTCTATGAATGAGGTCGCCTTGAAGAGAATAAATCAACAAATACCCACAAGAAGTCCCGATTGCTAAAACAGCGAGTTCATCAAAGACGAGCCACTCGAGAGCAGATATGAACTCGGACTCGATCGGGGAGAGTTCGGGTCGGATCTTGACAGGGTCGGAGGGGGACCGGAAATCGAGGATGAGGACTTGGATGCGGGTAGAGAGAGCGAGAGAGCGAGTGTCGAGAGCGATCAGGAGGTGGGGGGAGTCGAGCAGCCAGCCTTCTTTGCCGGCTCCGAAGTCGGTGAGATCGAAAGAGGATATGTTGCCGACCTCCGTCGTGTGTGATCGCCGGGCCATGTCATGTGGATCAGAATTTCTTCAATTTTAGTGAATCGCGATTCTTACTTCATCATTTTGTGTGGAATTTATTTAATCTTGGCAAATAACTACACTTTCAAATATTCTTGGACTCAATAATACTCTTTTATATAAATTTACAGAATTGTCCTTGGTTACTATCAACAAACATTTGTTCTTAAGCTATTTGTTGGCTGGAGTGCTGGGACTCGGCTTGAAACCGGGACTGGTAACCCCGGTCGGAATAGAACCGGGTCCTTTCTGAGTCGAAATTCGAATTCGAAACCGAATTGGGTATATCCGGGAATGGACAGGTAACTCGATTGATTGATTTTTTTTTTTAGTTTAGTACAGTAAGTATGCAATTTTCAATCGAATTCCCGAGTCGTTTTGATCCGGTCCGAGGTCGTGTCCCATCGATATATTTCAATTTCGAGACGCTTCCGATTTCATTCTAGAACTTGGTTTCGAATCGACTCGGCTCGATAACAACCCCTCCATTCTTCATCAACCTTTCTTCACTGTGAACTCCTTCTTCAACATAAAACTTGATATGCATTCTTCACCATCAAAACAAAATAGTTGGATACATTTACTAGTAAGCCTGTCAACAAACGTATCGATTCGAAAAAGCTCGGATTATTTGGCTCGAAAAGTTGCAGTTTCAAGTTTGGCTCGAGATATCAAATATCAAGCCAAACGTTGGGATTAAGTTTTTTTTTTCAAACCGAGCAAAACCATTTGAAAAGGTTCGGCTTGATTCATTCCCCTCCGTCATTTTATATATATGTGGGTATATGGACTTAATGGTGAATATGTGATATGGCTCGGTCCCTTCACTCCATTGGTAACTCATCTATACTAAGTCCATATTCATTTTTGGTACTAAAACACAAATAACTTAACCTATAGCTCAAAACAAACCCTCTCTTCAGAGTTAGTCGAATAGCCTAGTGGAAAAGGCTCTTGCTAGTGATAAGAAGGTCCTGGTTCGAAACTCACATCATCGCTAATTTACAAAAAGAAAAAGCTCTCCCTCTCTAAAAAACATTAGTAATTACTTCTCCCTCAGTTGTAATCTTCTGAAATCATGTCAATAACAACATTATTGCCCCTCGTTGGAGGTGAAATCCTATTTAGTTCAATTTAGATTTAGATGAATGTTGATTTTTTTAAGTTGATTTTCTTTAAATCAGTTGTATCAACTTTGTATATGATCTTTTATGTACTTAGCAACATTTGTTTGTATAATTGTAGCTTCAATTAGGATTTTAATTGTTATTTTTCGGTTTTTTGTTCATATAAGGTTTTCGTTTTTTATTTTTCTTCCAATGGTTACCAAGTCAAATGTGTTCGAACGCAAAGTTTTAAGGTTTGACCGAGCCAAACGTGTTCGGCTCGAATTTTCAGAAACGTTCAAACCCAACTCAAACCTTCAAAATATTCGGCTCGATTACATGCCTATTTACTAGTGCTCAAAAGTATCTAAGAGTGTCTTATCGTGAATTTATAAGTGTCTACTGATATTTACAAGACTACAATAGTGCTCACAAGTGTATACTGATGTCTACTGACATAAGCAACAACCATAACTAAATAACTACTTCGCTTAGAATATCATAAGTTTTGAGAATTTGGTTCTATTTACTTCTATTTAATATAATTAAGTATTTAATATAACTAAGAACCTCGGATATTAAATCTAAAATCCTAAACCGTCATAATTAGTGAACAAGTGTAAGTTTCGCTGCCCGACAGTATGGAGCCCTATGAATATGCAGCCCCTATTCGCCTATTCTGGTGTGAGGCAGTGAGCTAGCTTTCGTCCCTTTGGCAAGGGAGGATGAAAACGCAAATCTTGGCAGATGGCCATCGTCATTCCCACCACACTCAACCACAATTGTCAATTTGACCCGTTAATTTGTTCCTTTGACTGACCCTCCAGTCTTAACCACCATCGTCATCCACATCCCATTCAAATCAAACAGAGATTTGATTTTTATAATAAAGTATTTTCTTAAATATGTTTGATTAACTGAGTCAGTTTTTTGAAACACGTATGATCAAATGAGTCATTCTGAAACATGTATGATCAAATGGTGAATGGTCTGAAACATGTATGATTGAATGAGCCATTAGTTCAGTTTAAATTCCTCTAAATTGATCTGAAATGACTATTTCACCCCTCACGTGAGGCTCACCTAATACTGTTAACAAATGAGTTAACATCATAATGGACGGAGTGACTTGATGAATTACTATTTTAAACATATATATGATCAAACGAGACATTTCAAAACACGTGTGATCAAACGGTAAATAATCTGAAACATGTATCATCAAAAACACTATTAGTCTTTTACTAATTTTTACTAAGCAGTCACCAAATGAAAAGCATAATGGTGGCTAGCTTTCATTCTAAATGATCTTAAAATGTAAACTAATATTCCTTCTGTCTCTAAATGATTGGTACATTTTGACTTTTGTGGTCAAATTTTAAAAAATTTGATCAAGAATTCTTGTTAAATGATAACAAATAATATAGTCATGTGAGACCTTGTTAGATTCGTCTCAATATATATTTTTGAAATATCAATTTTTATAATTTTTTCGCATGTAGAATAAGAGATAATTACGTTTTAAATTGTGTTTTGTTGATCATGAAATTCAAAATGTACCAATCATTTAAGGATAGAGGGAGTAATAACAAAGGATGATCAAATGTTTATCATGTACAATAATTACTAGTATCAATCAATTTTCCTACTAACATAACTACTAGCTAGTGTCCATAAAGATAGGTTCAGAATCTAACAAAATATGCAAAATAAAAAAAGTTCAAGACCCATTTATAGGATTCAAACTCAAAACACAACAGTTTACATTTTTTCTGCTTCTGCAATTCATAATCCAACAGAACTGTTTCAGTTATGTCAATTCCAAATTCCAAATGACTACTAAATTGCACTAAAAGATTGACAACCAAATACTCATCACAACATACTAATCTAAACCAAATCAATTAATCCCAAATTCAATAAAATGTTCAAAATCAAACTGCATTTGTACCAAGAATCTTGTTTAGATAGCCTTCAAGTTCATTTCATTTCTTGATCATCAAGAGGAAGCTATTTGATCTCATTCACATCAATATCCATGTCTCCTTCCCTTTCCTTTCCTTTTCCTTCCTTTTCTTGATCATCAAGAGGGCGCTTATCGCGATCAACTCCATTCTTTTTCCCTTCGTTTTCTGCTTTATCTTGCTCAGCATGCCTTTCTTTTGCTGCGTCGAATTCACCAATGCGTAGGTCTTCAAAGTCGAACTCGAGATGTCGCATATCTGCTTCTTCTTCAAGGTAAATTGGTATTTTTCCTTTTTGTGCAGCAGAAATGGATGGATAATAATGTAGCCTCATATGCATTGTAAAGCTTTCACTGGACCAGAAAATGTCCTCGCAGATGTCACATCTGATAAATTTTGAGTTTTGAAGATGCCCACGTCTTTGTTGTTCTTCCATTTTCTCCTTACCCTTTTTGTCCATCTTGCTTAGTTACTTACTGCAACTTTCAACAACTATTGAAGAAATGAAAAACGCTTAAGAAAAATGATAAAAATGTGTTTATTCTAAGAGATGATCGAATGAATAATGGGTGAAGATTATGGAATCTTGAAAAATGACTAATGGGGATGGTGCATGAAGAATCTTGAAGAGAATACGTTGAGGATGGAAAACAGAGGAAACAGAGTAGAGAAGGTTTGCGTAATTTTCGCTTCGATGTATATATATTGCGTAGAAAGTTAGGGTGCCTTATAGAAATATTCCGTACACATTCCGTAAAGGGTTAATATACAAATATTGGTGGTTGGAGTGGGGATTGAAGATGTAATTATTATTTCTTCATGGGTTATTGTGTAATTATTTTTCTGTACGGAATTCTATACGGAACAAATCTATACGGAACCGTAACCGGCTAAGGCGAGTTTATGTTTGGATAAAATGGACAGACTCACGGACCGGTTACAATTATATTAAGAATTTTTTCTATTAACATTTTTTAATGTATAAATTAGATAATTTGTGCATAAATTTTGTATATCAAATAAATTTTAGTGGAAGACCATAACTTTTTACTTCGATGTATGTGATAATGTGAAGTGTGGATGAGTTTGAATGTATTTGAAGAAAAATTGTGTTTTGATCCCCATTAGTGTTACTATGGTAGTTCGATTCCCGATAATAACACAAAAGTTGCAATTTGATCCACAATTTGACTTCTTCATTAAATTTTACAGACACACACTTCGAGCTACATGTGGAAGTCGTAACTTTTTAATATTAAAATAGCAGACGGCCACAACATCACATATATTTTCAAAATCTTTACAATCTATCAGCTATTATGTCGATCCGTCGTTAATAGTAGGTTATATCGATCATTTCATTTAATATATTTTGGAATAAAAAATCAAAGAAAAATATAAAATAACTCATATTCAATTTCGAATATGGAATAAAGCACCTTGACACGCACTTAATCGCGCGAGACCAAGTAGAATATATAGAACTCAAAAATTATACAACAAACATGAGATGATCGATGAAGAAGCTAAGCTAGCATTCTCATATATATGAAGTAATTCCCATTTCCCACTACATTATTTGTAATTGATGAGATTGTATTTAATTTGTTGTCAACTGCGGGGTCTTTGGTCGTAATCGACACCCCAACTTCGGACACCAAATTGTAACTGGGCAGCAGCAACCAAGAACTCCACAGCTTGGTGTGGTGTCAACAATTCCACCAAGCTCTTGGCCGTCTTCAGCCGAAGACGGTCGGCTCTTTCCAGTATCGCCACCAGTCTTTCCATCTTTCTCTCCACATCCATTCCTGATCCAACTAAATCACCTGCCCCATCCTGCACATTAATCAAATCAATATCACAAATATTATGTAATCTCAAATAATGGTAAGTATAAATTTATTATTGAAATAGTTACCGTATTACAATATCAGGGTACATAGTTGCTTGACATAATTCATAAAAGAAATAGAGTAAGTTATATTATAATTTTGCACAAGTTAGTATTTTAGAAGAGAACATCAAATGACCTAATGGTTAGGAGGTCTTCCCGTGACTTAGAGGTCGTGGAATCGATTTTCATTCTAAGGGTGGTGGGTGGAGTTTTTTAAAAAAAGTTTGTATTTTAGAATCACCAAGTAGCTAAGGTTCTAATCAAATGTTATCCTTCCGGAACAAAGTCGAAATCAACCCAACAAAACTACAAGTTGGAGCAATTTTAAGGATGTTCTCGATTAATTATTAGTGTCAAGATCACAAATTAATCTGTATTCGAAAAAAATATTAAATTGATATCATGAAGTTCTTTTTTTTTATATAAAAAAAATCATAATTTTTTATCTATAATTTTCTATAATACATAGAAAGTAATTGATGATTTAACTTATATTTCAAAAAGTAGTAAAATTTATTAAATGAATTAAAGGTAGTGCAATTTACTTTGTTTCAATATTATGTACATGTCAAGTGCCATTGAATAAAAATACATAATTACATACACTAATAATTAAATTTGGATATATAACATATTTAATTATTATTACGTCAACTAAAATCAATCTATGCGTTTACATATCTTATTATTAGGGCCTTAGCTAATATTCTTAAGGAATTATTGGTCAGCGAGCTATGATATAAATTTTTATTAATGTAGTAAGAAATACAGGCTAGTGATAATATAAAATACTTAGGTTGGTGTGTAGATTTTCAATAAGTTTATTTTATTGACATAAATTTAGTGACATATTTTTGGATTTTGCATAAATCTATTATTATAATTTTAATCTGTATTTTGTACAAATGTTAATGTATTTTTAAAACCTTGATAAATTTTGATAATCACACCCAAAATTTAAAGAATGTACAAATTTAATTGCATATTAGTATAATAATTTACATGAATCTAATATTATATTTTGAACTTTGGACATACATATATTTTTACACTTTCTATAATTTACATAAATATATGTATAAATAGATATACAATACCGTAACCAGAATAATTATGCCAAGAGGTTTTATGTTTAGCATTTTTAAAAATTAAGTACATTTAATTTGATAAATAAAAAATCGAATCCTTGAAATTGTCACTGGTCATATACCAATAATTATAATAAAAAAAAAAGTTGCACATGTATATATATATGTATGTATGACCAAAACAATAATAATGATGAGGTTGCATGCCTGCCACTCGGCAAGTTCAGCACTTATCCCATTCTCTTCTTGAACCGTCTCACACTGAAGCTCACTCACACGCCGGAATTGCGCCGGCGACAAGTCCCCGAGGTCACCGGATCGGTGACCCCGGAGAATGTCAACAATCTGCGTCTCAAACCTCAAGCTAGCTTCTGTATAGACCAAGTGGAAGGCGGTGGTAGGCCGCCAGCCGGCTATCCAGTGGAGTGACCGCTCTAGAGCGGTGCACCACGGGGCAGCAAACACCGCCAAGACATCTGTCTTGGCGGCATTTGCCTTGACCGTGTAGTATTCAACATAGTGATCCATCACCTTATTTACAAGGTGGTTTAGCTCTTCATCTTTTGAGGGTTTAGCTTCACATAGTTGGTGGATTAATTTGTCGAGTTGTTCGTTCCATTTTTGGTAGAAGTTGTGGAAATTCATTTTGTTATTTGAAGGAGTGTATTATTATAGGGTTTTGAGATGGGGAGAGGTTTAAGAGGCAGTTGGATAATGTGGAGTTTTATATGCAATATTTGTATTAGTCATCTAGTTTATTTGGGAGCTGCAGCCGTGTGTCATATGGGCGTATGCCGACTTGGGAGCCTATCATTGGCAGATTTACTATGCCAATGTTTACATTTTTTTTTGGCTTAAATTCTGACAGGCCCCTGAACTTTGCTCATCTGGTCAATTTGGCCCCTGAAGTTTGAAAATAGATCTACTTGCCCCCTAAACTATCCTAACTGGTCATTTTGGCCATTTTCAACTTAAAATGAAGGGTAAAATAGGCATACAACAATAATAGGCATTACAAGTTAATTTAAAAAGTAATATAAAATTAATATTAAATTATTAAATAATAATAAACCCCCACCCACCCCACCCTAAAACCGTTCACCATTGATAGAACCTGCAAAATGTCTTTATTATATTTCATTGGGGGTTGGGGACGACGGGGAGGATTATTTTTTTAATTTTATTTTGTTTTTAATAATTTTATTTTCTTTTAAAAGAGCCCTAATATATTTTCTTTATTAAAAGTGACCCCAAAATGTCTATTATATACTAAATTCCTATTTTCTCCTTCATGAAAAGTTAAAATTTGTTAATTTGCCCCTGAACAGTTATGAAATTGGCCAAAATGACCTGTTGTGAAAGTTCAGGGGGCAAGTAGACCTATTTTCAAACTTCAGGGGCCAAATTGACCAGATGATCAAAGTTCAGGGGCCTGTCGGAATTTAAGCCTTTTTTTTTTGATAGGTTATAGAGATATACGGAGTATATATATTAATTTATGGCCTGTTTGTTAAAACTAAATGTCTGAATTTGAAGTCTGAAGTCTGGCAACAATTGACTGAATATCGAATGTCTGAATCTGAATGATAACTGAATCTGAATACTGAATATTTAAGTGTTTGATAACAGTTCAAAGAAAAAGACCGAATATTTTGTTAAGGATTTCATTCAGGTCTGATTTTATTCATTACTTTTAACAAACAGACTTAGGGTCTCACTACTACAAAATATCACTTGGCCAACCCCAGAAAAGTCACTTAGACGACACATTTAAGGGTTGGGATTAGATGGGTCGGCCAAGTGGAACTCACTTGGACGACCTCACGCGGGCGTGTCGGCCAAGTGAGCCACTTGGACGACCCCACACGGGGGGGTCGGCTAAGTGAGCACTTGGCCGACCCCCCCGTGTGAGGTCGTCCAAGTGATTTTTTATTTTTATTTTATTAATATTATGATATTTAACCTGAATTGTATTATATATATACAAATAATTATTTTGGTTTAAACCCACGCCTGGGGCTTACACGTTAACTAAGAAAAATAATAATACAATGTATTTCGGGTCTTCCCAAAATGGGCATAAAAACAATAAATACATAGTTAGACGAAGACAAACTAAACAATATAAAAATAAACATTAAGAACAAAAAACTAAGTGAAAAATATCTTAAAACCTAATTAGTACTTCAACTAGTGTATAAATACAATAATTCAACTAAATCTCAGACGCACTAGGTTCAGCGATGAATTTGTGGTAGAAATAACTGCACCATCCATGTTGAACTGAAGTAATTCTTCTCTCCAAAAATTTATCGTAATGGTGTGTCCGAGAATACTGAAAATTAGAATCAAATGTTAGGATTATTATTATAAACGAAGAAAGCTGTAAAAGAAATAACTAACAATCGGTGTTAATAATAAGAAATACTTACAGCTAAAGAAAGATTAGTACTGTTGGATTTTAATATGTCCTCTATGAACAGACACAAATAAAATCCACATAAACCTGAAGAAGGATCCTGCCTCGGGCACTACATAAAACGTAATTTCAATCACTAAAGTTATACTTTAAATATTGACTGCATCTTTCGATAAAGATTAAGTTATGAATATACCTCTACGTTGACCCAATTGTTCTGCTGGGTCAATTTTTTCCTAACTAAATTGTTATTCTTCATACCTCGATATGAAATGATCGCCCTGAAAATAAAAAAGTATATAATGACAATTAATATATACATATAAGTTAACATATATTGATTGTATGGAATTTCAGGAAATGACAATTAACCCCCTTACTCATTAATCTTATTCACCAAATCCCTTCGCCCTTCATGACCATGATGTACCCGCAGCGGATCCATGTAATAGATGTTCTCCGGCGTCTTCATGTTGATCGCAACCAACACCCAATGATAACGTCTACATTATGTCAATAAACTTAATTAGAAGTAACAAAATGTTATTAGATATAACAGTTTAACAAATTACAATGTACTAACCCGATATTACATGGGATCATCACAAGATGATCTTTATCCTGATGCTTCAACAACATCTATACCAAGTGAGAACGCTCGAGTTCGTAATGTGGAGAAATGAATGAGAAGTTGGGACCCATAACATCATCGTCCAAGTATGAATCACACAAGTACCTTTAATCTTAAACATGTTAATACTTATGAATTTTAAATAAACTAGATAACATTTAAAATATATTGTTATATCACCTTATATATAAGCATACGGCAGAAGCGCTCAACCACTGACGGTTCACAACCTCTCGCACATGTTCGAAGGATATTTGATCTTTAAAAGCTTCACCCCAAAACAACTCCGGCATGAGAACACCAAACGCGTCATCTCTCGCATCATGGTCAACAATAGTCTTCAAAATAAGAAAGCATTCATGCGGTGGGAGATCACAACCCTCTCGAATATAAGTGGTCTTCTCAACTGGAGTAGCAGAATGACCAACAGATTTGTCTTTAGTAACAATTTTTCTTGGAACCTAATAAAACACAATTAACAAATTATTTCAAACTAAGACTAACTTTATATTGAAGTTATACTCATTCGACAAATAATTTAACTATCTGCGGCTGTTGTTGTAAGGAAACCAACTTTAAAGGCCACGCAACAAAGGTACCCAATGCATGACTAACAAGTGTAATCTCTGCATCATCATTAGGATACGGCAAAGGGATCGACTCACAACCAGCGACTATATCAATGAATCTCACTTTGAAGTTATTTGCTCAATCACTCCATAGAACCTGTTCTTAGCATAAACAGGATTCATGTCTTTGGAACTTGTGATTTCTAATTCTTCGGCTTCAAGTGCAACACCACTGTTCTGCCTAGACCTTTTCTTATCATGTTGTTTGGTGTAGAACGTGAATCCATTGATAGTATAGGAACTATACGAAAACACATGAGACTGAGGCCCTCTTGATAGCCATTTGATTGTATCTGAAACAGAGTCGACACTTACAATCAATTGTTTAGCTACATGCTTTTCAAACCAACAACTGAAAGTGCGATTGTGCTCCTTCGCAAGCCACACCGCTCCTCTCTTCGGATATTCTTCTTCAAGAAACATATTATGCATGTCAATGTATGGTCTAACCTCATATGTATTGTGTAGAACGTACAGATGTGCTTGTTCCAATCTCAGTCTTTCAACAACAAGCAACTGTTTTCCAGAGATTCCTTCACCTATCCTGTCGTTAGCATGAAGGGGGATTGGCAGACCGATGTTCTCTAAATTTGACATGTACTCGGTACAAAATTCTACAGCTTCTTCCATTAAATATCTCTCAGCAATACAACCCTCTGGCCGACTTCTGTTTTTCACATATCCTTTCAAAACTTTCATATATCTTTCAAAAGGGTACATCCACCTCAACGTCGGAGGCCCACACTCTTGGATCTCCTCGATTAAATGAACAGTCAAGTGGACCATAATATCAAAGAAAGATGGCGGAAAATACATTTCTAACTCACAGAGGGTCTCAACAATTTCAACTTCTAAACTTGGCAACTTATTAGCATCTAATTTTGAAAATTTGCACCCCTCCCACAACGGTTGTTTTACATCATTTTTTAACTTTTCCAATAACTCAGGACGATCAATCAAATCTTCCTCCAACACCGATGGAAATCTGAAATCTGAAGTCTGAATCTGAATGACCGAATACTGAATGTCTGAATGTGAATACTGAATGTGAATACTGAAAATTTTAAATGTTTGATAACAATTCACTGAAAATTATTAATATGAATAATAATAAAGTGATAATAATAATAATTAATGAAAATAATGGGAATAATAATCAAAATAATAATAATATATCATATAATAATAATAACAATAGTGAGAATAATAATGATTATATAATAATAATAATAGTAACAATAATAATAATTAAAGTAATAATAATAATAATGATGATGATAATAATAATAATAATAATAATTATTATTATTAAATAAGTAATAATAATAATAATAGTGAGAATAATGATGATTATTATAATAATAATAGTAACAATAATAATAATTATTGTAATAGTAATAATAGTAATAATAATAATGATAATAGTAATAATAATGAACAATAACAATGATAATAATTGAATCTGATTTGAATATGCATTTCTTACATTCACTTTAATCTTTCAAACCCAAACAATCAGCGTCATAAATTGTATCATTCTCATTTTAACTTTGGCTTTAGTTCTACAAATATCCATTTGAATCTTAAAATTAGTTTTGCAGATTATATATACAATTATATGATTATGTAGAATCAATTGAGGTATTTGATTATAGTCTACAAATTCATAGACGGCTTCATATATGAAGATTTAGATGGATGAGTTTCCATGCTAATGTTCAGCAATTAACTACTTCCTATCATTTGCATTTTAGCATGAATTGTTGTTTCTTCAAATTGAGGACACACATTTAATAAATTTAATAAATTTTAAAAATGGTCAATTTATTATCAAATGATTATTTGAATAAAGATACAACAATTCTTTGTCAAAAATTACTCGGAATGAATTAGTGACTCTTGGGTGAATGATTAAGAGATGTGGTTGTTATGGAACTGTGATAAGAGTCTATGGGTTCCACTCTAAAACCAATTGGCAATAGAGGGAGTAGCCCAAGATCTTATATATTAACCCAGGAGGACATTGACTTTCGATGTGGGATGTGCATCTTAACACTCCCCCTCACGTGTAACCTAATCATCGGTGGAATATTCATCACCGGTATTAAACTGCCGGAACAACATCGGCGGGTTACACGTGCCTCAATAACCCGGGCTGGCTCTGATACCATGATAAGAGTCTATGGGGTTCTACTCTAAAACCAATTGGCAATAGAGGGAGTAGCCCAAGATCTTATATATTAACCCAGGAGGACATCGACTTTCGATGTGGGATGTACATCTTAACAAAGTGAACTCCCAAAGAGAAAAAATTGCAGAGCATATATTGGATTAGAAATATCGAAGTCATAAAAATGAGGCTGAAAGTTTTGTTTTGCCTCTTTTAAAAGATTATAATAGTAATTTTACTGAACTACTGAAGTACTATATACAAGTGTATTTTATATAGAATTACTCATAATATGTAGGGTTAATGGCATAACTGATCACTCATGTTATATAATGTTTACCATTCAATCATTCATGTTTCATTTTGACTTTTTTGATCACTCATATTTCAATATTATCACTCAGTTGGTTTGTCGACTGACTTTTTGTTAAGCTCAATTTTTAGCCAAACTAATCATTAACTCGGAGCGGTAAAATAATCAATTAAAGGATTATGTTAATTGAGTTTTTTACCCCTTTGAATTAAGGATCTGTTTGGCTAAAAACTGAGTTCAATAAAAAAGTCAATCCACAATCAACTGAGACATGATATTGAAACATGAGTAATGAAAAAAGTCAAAATGAAACATGAGTGATCGAATGGTGAACAATATGAAACATGAGTGATCGATCTTGAGATTAACCCTAATATGTATAAGATAGGCTTTAGTCTCCGTAATATACAATCGTGTACCGATAGATAGTTTATCATATTGACTTAAAATGTACACTTTAATCCATCTTTTTTTTATTGATTCATCATCGTCAGGCTATCGGCCAATCAACCCCCACCCTTCCCCCACGTCAAGATGTGGAAATAGCTATATTTTACTAAATAAAGGAAGTATAGGCGATCCCATATGAATGCCGAAAGATAGTCCTGGCTCTTGAGCGCATTACGTTCACATGATGGAACCTCTTAGATTTCGAAGAGTTCTTCTATTCTCATATATATATATAAACGTGAAAAGATTAGGTGCATCAATACTTCCATGCATCAGATGCATCAGGTACCCATTTAAAGGTTTCACGTGGGTAGTGTACCCACTTGAAACTTCATCATTGGTACTTGTACCCAAATTGTACTATGTGGTATTGTAACATTGTTATAGTACAATTTGGGTACAAGTACCAATGATGAAGTTTCAAATGGGTACAGTACCCACGTAAAACCTTTAAATAGGTACCGGGTGCACCGAATTATTGATGCACCGAATCCAGACTCTATATAAACAACACCCCATGGAGGACACAATTATTTCGTAGAATTTCTTTAACAAACTTGTACACTTCCATTCTTTTTATTTCTTCTCATCCTTGGAGGACACAATTATTATTATTATTATTATTATTATTATTATTATATATTCTCCATATCTAATTTCTTGATGTCGCTTAGCTTGCCCCATTTATGCATGGTGAGATGAAGTCTCCTAGTGGCCACAAGAAGCTCAACACCTTGAAGTGGTGTCAGGATTTTTAGCAACAACTCCTCAATAGTGTTGAGCCTCAGCTGATCAGCCCATGATAATATCTCTGCTAGACCTACCAAATGACCATCCATATCCTTATCAACTACTTGTTGTTGTCTTTGCCCAATTTCATTCGAGCTTTTTGCAACTCTTTTTGCAAATGTTACTTCTGCAATATCATCCTGTCACATGGCATCAAGAAATACACACTTAGAAATTGATGGTAATAAATTAACTCGAAAAAATGAAAACGTCAATTACTATCTGACCTGTAAGTTAGCCATTCTTGCCGACAAGTGCTCTTCCTCCGCAATAATCTTACAATGCAAGGAATTGATGGAACAGAGCTGATCAGAAGTGATTTCTCCCAGATTGCCTCTCCTCTCCCCTTTGAGGAAGTCAGTGAGTTGAGCATCAAATTCGGTCACGCTAAGCGAGTAAACAAGCCTAATGGAGAGGGAAGGCCTACAACCCCCAAGCCAAAAGAAACATTTCTCAAATGGACCACACCAAGGTGGAGAGAACAAAAGGGGTACATCTTTCAAAGGCAACATAGCTCTTTCATGATTGTGATTCTTGATATGTTGGATGCTCTTTAGAGCAAGGGATTGGAGCTTCCCATTTGAAGGGTCGGTAGAGTTGAGTGCTTGAAGAAGCTCTTCAAGGTCTTGCTGCTGTTGGATTATCCAATTCTCAAAACAGCAGAGACAAGACTTGTGTTGGTCAGAGGTGGCCATGAGACTAGACTGAGGAAATAGATCAAGACAATGCTTGTTATAAGCAAATAATTTACTCCAAATAAATAGATGGTACTCTTATTTTAATTGATTTTCATCTATTAGGACGACATACTATTTGTGCTTCAAAAACAATCTCTTTATTATTAGGCTAATTTGCAGGATGCTCCTTATACTTTAAAATTTGTTTCTATGTGCCCCCTATACTACTGGTTGTTTCACAGATGCCCCCTCAACCCTTTTTACAGTTTTAAATGATGAGATGACTATCGTACCCCTGTCTCTTGCAATTTTGTGCAAGATATCTTTCAAGCGTATGCTCGAAATTTTGCAATTCAAGCATAATTTAATATTGGGTGGGGCTGGGGGTGGGGGTGGGGTGTGTTGAAGAAGAAGGGTGGAAAGTAATTTTACTTATTTAAAATATTTCAATATTGCCCCCTATACTTTGTAGTAGTGACATAGGTATGATAGTCAGTTCATTATTTAAAATTGTAAAAGAGGGTTGAGGGACATCTGTGAAACAACCAGTAGTATAGGGGCACATAAAAACAAACTTTAAAGTATAGGGGACATTTAGCAAATTAGCCTTATTAGTTAGACATACTATTCGACATACAAACCGACCCACTTCTTCCCCACCAAAAGGGAAATTATAGTCAAAACTCACATGTAGTGGAGCATAGCCTATGTAACTACGTAATTGAGATGGATGAACCTTAACATCACGAATTCGAATTCGGATAGAGATAATATTTTACTGAAATATTATAAAGATTAATTATGGTTTCGTGTCTCGTTGCATCTATCAGTTTTGTATAATTCTCACAGATATGAGGGAGATTACATATTGTAGTTTTAGAATTAGAGTTGTACATGAACCAAAAGTCGAGACCGAGCTCAAGAATTTTGGCTCTGCTCATCATTGAACGAGCTTTAGGTTCGGCTCGGCTTAGTGAAAGCTCGCCGAGCAATTCCCGAGCTGAGCGCCGACCTAGCTGATAAAAATAATTAACTTGTAACAACTAATAAAATGAATTAAGATGTAACAATGTACATAAAACATTATGTTGAATATATTAACATAAATGGAAGTGAGTCATCGAAGTGACTAACAACGTATAAATAACTAATTTTATTAAAAATAAGACTAACATATGTACTACCGTACTACCTAGCCGAGCTGATGAGCCAAGAACCCAGCTCGCGGCTCGGCTCGTTTGGTTACGAACCAAACTTCGAGCCTCGGCTCCCCGAACCAAGACGAGCCGATCAACTCGGCTCATGTACAACTCTAGCTAGAATCAATAATTCTCCAATATGTGTGATAACTAAATAATTCTATATATAATCATGGCAACATCACTTTCCTAAATTTGGGTTATAAAATTGAACTGCACAACTAAGTAAGGGAATCATTTCAACTAGGGACAATGTAACATGAAACTTAATTGGACTTTTGCAGTCAGAGAGGGGAGGGTAACAAACACTTGAGTTTGGAATTTAGCAATCCAATTGCAAGAAAAAGCAGCAAGTTGCAATGGAAGATCCCAAAATAGACAAAGAAGACTATATGCCTATAAATAGTCAAGGATTGTGGAAACCATGGAAACAGCACATAGCATACGACTACCAATTATTGATGGAATTTATTAGATGCATGGCAGTTTCAGTCGGACATATACTTAAAGATTAAGCTCTTACTAAACATCAACATGTCTCGAGATTTAAATTAAACTCTTACAAAACATCAACATGTATCGATATTTAAATTAAGCTCTTAACCGATAGACTTAATTGATAAAGATAGCAATGCGCGCAGGACAATTAGTTCTTCAAGAGTGTGGAATCAAAGAGAAAATTGTCAAAATGATCCCAGTAAATATGTGCAAGTTGCACTTTGGTCCCCGATTATATTGGGGCTGCGGAAATGGTCCCTGATATTGGTAAAAAAGTAGCATTTTGGTCTCTAACCGTTACTTTTAAACGGAAAAGAGTTAGTTTGGAGAAAAAATGTAAGATCAACACAGTTAAGCCCTAAAAATGCGATTATAACTAATAATGGGGCAAAAGTAGAAAGTTAACAACTAATTTATAATAATTGGAGGGAACAATTTTGGAGGGAATTGGGATGGGAGTAGACATAAATTACTTGTTAACTTTCTATTTTTGCCCCATAATTAATTAGTTATAATCGCATTTTTAGGGCTTAACTGTGCTGATCTTACATTTCTGCCAAAACGCTACTTTTTTACCAATATCAGGGACCATTTCCGCAGCCCCAATATAATCGGGGACCACAGTGCAACTTGCACATATTTACTGGGACCATTTTGGCAATTTTCTCTGGAATCAAACATAAAAAGAACATTCAATGAAAGTTACCATTACAAACTAGGATTAGATTCTATTTTTTTCACTATGATTATTTGTATCAATTTGGAGCATATATATATAGGAGGACATCAGGTGGTTCTTGTTGTATGCATATGGTAATAATGCCTACATCTACTAAGCAAATTAATGAAGTTGTCCTAGCTTAGGGGTTTAAGGGTTTGCAACTTTAATGATGTTTTGGTTCTCTAGCGATGTTCTTGAGCCAAGATTTTGATGTTTTTGTTTTATGATGATGTTCTTTCGGCCTACCATTTGGATTTCGAACATGGTCTTCACTCTTCTGGTCACTGTATCTTCGTTTGTTTATTTGAGTTGATCATCAAGTTTTACCCTCCAACTTGAGGGAGAGAGTTCAGTTCTTGACTTCTAACTGGCCCCTTGGCTACCAGGTAATTATCGAGTGAAACAGATTTTTCAAACGAGCACAAGCTTACGTTTCCTACCATACTCGTTAACTATCGAACGTCTATGAGTATAACACGGCAAATTAATGTAGTCTTCACAAACCTCTCCCGCCAAAATTCCCTTTTTTATTCACCCCAATTAGGGTTGTCGAGTTTCATTTGAGCACCAATTGGGGCAAAATATCAACTTTACGTCTTAAAAATTATATTTTTACCCGAGTTTTAACGCCTAAACCTGATATGTTAGTGGAAAATTTGACGTAGGGACTAAAGTGCAACCTTTTGGCCACTTTCGGGGGCTAACGTGCAACCGTGTAACTATTGGAGACCAAAGTGCAACTCAATTATACAATCGGGGATCATTTCAGCAATTTGCTCATTGAAATAAAAAATAATCAAACGAACTAATTTTTATCCCAAACAATATTGTCAACTTAATTTCACAATATTTTAAAATTAAAGTTTGACATTTTAAAACAAATAAATTAATAAATGTAACAGATGATTTGAAAAGAACGCTAAGCAGTAAGCATCATCTAACATCAATACATCATCCTTAAAAGAAAACGATATTACTCCAAGTAGACAGTAGTGTTTGGTGGCTGGATAATAAGTTGTTTCATCTATAGGCCAAACATGAAAGGGCAACACTTTGCTACTAATAATGTACTACTCGTATTATAACATGCAATTGGACAAATATTTTAACACTACTTGTATGTAATGGAGACCTGCTAGTCTGCTACTCTTCCTCGAGTGTGCATTGACTAGATTGTGGTTGAACGAATATTATTACTGTGTTTTTATTTAATGAAATAGTCGAGAAGTATCTGATGCAACACCTTTCTCGTGATTGTTGCAACCAATAGAGTTAATATAATAATACAATTCACATGACCGTTGCGATAGATGTAATCATGCATGCAATGACCTATTTGTTTCGTTGGACCTTGCTAATGCAATTGGTTATATAAAACTGTCGCATTATGTTAATATGTATTGACTTAAACAAAGAGTTTTTTCCTCATTTTTTCACTTTCAACCATTTCCACAAATAAACAGTTAACAAAATGTGACTAAACGTCTATTTTATCTTGGACAAGATAGTGTCGATATAGGGATTCGAACACGTAACATTTTATTCACTAGCTCACTCACTTTATCTAACACTGTTTTGACACGGGGGATGGTGATGTGTAAAGGATCCACTATATACACCAAATTAGTGCATTTTAGGTGTGAAATGATCATTTTATCCACAATTAAAGTTCTTCTACTACACTTTCAAATAGGGGATGATGACGATACAAGATTCGTGACTAGTTACCCGTCGAACTTTTATCCTTCGGAGCTTGCTCGGTCCAAAGAGAACCTGCTAAACAAAGGGGGGCGATTATACTCCAACGCCCAACATTAGTATAATGTGTGATAGACGTGTAAAAGGAGAATTGGGATTAAAGTTATATATACCTTGTGTCTTGAGATCCTTATACAACAAGAATAGGATTGTCGCCTTTATGTTATGGGATAAGTGTATAAGTAGATTTAAGCTTTTGCCTTGTATCATTTGGATACTTTAGACATCCCAAGTCACCATCTTTGGAAATCCATATCTCCCTCGATAATAGTGATCCGATTGGCTTGATCTTTTTGTCGATGTAAATCTCTCCGTACGTAGATTCAAGAGGTCTATAACTTGACCCGAATTCATAAAGATACTACCAAGGAATGTAAAGCAAACGAGCCGGGCTCGTATCCATATTTTCATATCCACATCAGGGAACATAATACGTTGTCATTTCATTCTCAAATTGGTTACTATTCGGATGTGTCCGTGTGTAAATGATGATGGACTATCAAGTACTCCATATTTGTCCATTGGCAATACATACAGTACAATTTGGTATTAATGTACTTTATATGTAACAATTGGAGAAATATATGATGAGTGATGACCATCCTAATGCTTGAATTTGAGAATTTAGATAGTGTGAGAGTTGACCAATATTAAATTACATTGAACATTACCTAATACTCTATTATCACAGTAGAGGCCCACACAGTTAGTTAAAGGGGTGACATGGAAGCAACCATTGAAATTAGCTGGAAACTATGATTGATTTCTTCATTAGCTTTAGTTGATATGTTTGAGTTTAACAAACATTAGTTATAATAATCATATGATGATTGAGTAAATTATAGCCTTCAGTTGGACACCACCAATAAATTCGTGCATCCCACGCTAGTTATATTAGTTAACAACCCAAGAATCTACCCAACAGCAGCAGTTCATCCGTCTCCATCAAACTGCATGAATTCTTTCTTTTTAGGCTCTTCATTATATATACAACCTTCATTTTCTTCACAAAGAGCATTGACCTTACAAATTAAACGAAAATGCAGAGCCAAAACTCGTCGATGACCTCTGCCACGACAAAGACTGTAGCCGTGGAAACAGAGAATAACTCTTTCTCTGCTTCCACGACTATAGACTATGAAACTTTCTCTGATATCGACGATGATATTTTTTACTCTCAGCTTTTTTCACAAGAGCCGTCAAACGCTCCGTCCTCTGACACCTCCTCCGCCTACTCATCTGACACGTTCGGTGGAGATGTTCAACTGCAACAATCAAGGTATACTCAACTCTACAATAAGTACAACCTCTCCTTAGCTCACCTTCAAGAATCTCTCAAAGAAGTGGACTCCCTCCGCCGTGACAATGAAGCACTACTTCATGCCAATGCCGAGTTGGGTCACCGGCTAAGCGTATTATCCAACTGCCTTCTATCTGATTTCAACCGCCTCGGGGTTACTTCAAACTCACCTAGCCCGGCCACTGAAATTGGTGGCCAAAACGTGCCTGTTGAAAGGTTCTCTCTTCCGAAGAGTATTTCAGTACGATCTAATCTTAAGGTGAAACCAAATGTCCCAGGAAACTCTATTGGCTCACATTCGACTCATTATCGCCGAGCTAGGGAATTTGTTCCTGAACCAGTAAGTCATCTCAATGATCTTTCTTGATCATACTATTGAAATGTACAAGTAATTCTTGATGATATTGTTAGTATTATGTTATTTTATCTATTTATTTCAAGTTAACTATTAGTATTAAGGTAATGCAGATACGTGCAAAACATTACAATATTTCAACATGTCATATTGTAGACAGTGGCCATTCCCATAAGGGTCGTAGAAGCACCCGTTCATCCATTTTTGTTAGAGATATTTGACTTACGCGATTTCTAATGCAAATTTAAATAATGTCCGGTTAATATATCACCTACTACCACAGATAAAAACGTTATCGTATTCATTTCTCAAATATCATTTATGCCTAATTTGGGTGGTCTTGATTGACATGGTAGCAACAAACACAAGATGAGGCACTAAGGCTTAAAGTGTTCAATCAGGGTATGTCAAAAACAGAGTTATGCAACAAATGGCAAGAAACAGGAGCATGCCCATACGGTGATAATTGCCAGTTTGCTCATGGCATTCATGAGCTGCGGCCTGTTATACGTCATCCCCGCTACAAGACGGCTGTGTGCCGCATGGTCCTCACCGGTGATAACTGCCCCTACGGCCATCGCTGCCATTTCCGCCACAACCTCACCGCCGAGGAACGCCTCATTGCTGCTAAGACTACAGGAAACAACGTTCTAATTTGATTCGATCAATTTGTTCATTTATTGATAGTACAACTTATGCATAAACGCATAAATATTGTGATAATTTCATTTCGTTATGTATATAGATATAGGTAATTAAGCAATCATTACGAGTCAATAGTAAAAGAAATGGATCGGACGAACAATTAATAAGTTGAGGTTACATTATAGACTATAGTTGAATAATTTGTTAGGTGATGATCATGATTATTTCAATATTAATAAATATTATGGAGCATTGTTTGATTAAAATTTTATTAGTTGTGATATTCCTTGTTATTTAATCAGTAATCGTATCATTTTTCTTTGCATATAATTGAAGATGCAATAAAGTTGTCCTTGCCCATGGTCTATCCAGTTTTAAGAAACTCATATAATCTGCACGGAAAGTTAAACTAAATGACAATACATTACAAAAAAAAAAAATTACACATGCGAAAATAGAAAATAAAATGTAATACAGTTGTCAAGTCACGTGTCAATAGACTCTCCTTAAAACTGATTCGGCTTCTTCCTTCTAGGTGCTCCGGAACCTCCAAACGGATTGTCTCCAACGATAAAATGACAAACAATCGGACTTGCTAGCACTGTAGCCCAATCGTTGAACTGCTCACGCACTTTGTTGAATCATTCGAAAAAACAATCAGAAAAATGAGAGTATGAGCTCTCGGTTTTTCTGTATTGTGTTGCGTTTTTCAATTAAAAAATGAGGCTGCCAAAAGTAGATGTAATGACATAACTGTGTGTGCACTAATCACCATTAATCCAGAATCAAAATGGTTTTACGTTTCGATTTACCATTTAATTGCAGTCAAACCGGGTTGTATGGGCGGGAGGTTTCAAATTTTTCAAAATTCAATTGCAAATCAAGAGCTCTTCCTGGTGCAAAACTCGGCCCGCACGAGGACGGATTTTCAAAACTGCTTTCGTGCTCGCAAGTCACATACACGCACATGAGCTCACTAATTTTTGCAAGCTCATTCTAAGATTTGCATTCCTCATGCGAGAGGTCTTAGCATAATGATAGTATACATTTATTAAGGTTTGGAAAGTGCCTTCTTATTAAGTAAACAAATAGGCTAGTGATAAGGCCAAAGCAAAATCGTGCTCAATTCCTTTTATATCAAACTATATTTTCATCGTAATCTCAATTGTTAATTATATAGTTTATTTATGTTTTCAATATTCAAATAAAAATAAAAGAATTCTATCATTAACAATCAATATTGTAATTATAAGTAATAGAGTCAAAGGGCATAAAAGAAACTAAACATATTCTTGCTCTGGCGATATGAAAATTGCTCTGGCATTATCATTTGCCAAACAAATAACACCACCTGGTGTTATTTTCCAAATTTTCACAGTATTACAATTCATTTCAGTGTAGATTAAGTATCAAATTCCCCAAGTAATACTTCCTCGGACCATATTTTAGATTTTGATTGGTGAAAATCATTGTTTATACTTTTTCTAATGTATGTTATTTCTATATTCCATGTTGTCTACCACAGTACCATTAAGCAAATAATGAACTAATAAAAGGAGAATTCAATACAATATACTCCAGTGGCATAGTTAACAAGGTTGCAACTATCATCAAATGTTGCTATAAAAAGTGTGGTTGTTGGATCATATCACTTGATCAATGATCATACTACTGTTTTCTTCTATAGGTTGCATCATTGAGCATTTGAGCTCCATCTTTTAAATTGACTTTAGATGTTCTCTTTTTGGTGAACACTGACTTGAGGAACACATAAACATGGGGAAACATATTCCGAGTGCACTTATTTCCACGGCATCACACGTTCACTAATTTTAGTGTAAAAATAATACTGAATGCATGGAACATGCGTTTGAAACCATGAGCGAACGTGAACCGAAATAGGTTTCACCCCTAAACATCCATATCCAGAAAAGTAATAGGGAACACAAACAGAAAGAAAATCCAAAACATAAATTTGATATACAATAAAATTTATCTTACCAAAAGTATATCCTAAGTGAAATATATTACTACATTACTATGTCTATCATATACAATTATCCAGCCCTCTCCGAGTTGCCTAATACTACCAAAACCAGAGAATGAATCAAACAATAATCACAGGTTGGTCCTTCACAGCCACCAACCTAGGCTCTGGTTTATCATCCTCAATTACTAATAAAATATGAGCTTGGTTGGTAGCTTCCAGTTCAACCCCTGATGGCGTCCGCTTCATCTTTGCACATCCCGACCAGTACCAGTCAGCGATCAACGCAAATAGACCTGACATTGAACAATGGTACCGCTGAACTTAAACCCTGGAATCACAGTGAACGCCACACGGGGCTGGCTATCCTCGGTATCATTGGGTGATATTATGAATGGTTCATCATTTACGCCCACCATGTAGAGTTCAGAAAACCTACTCCCCTGACTGACTTGGAATACTGAGGCCACCGGAAGGAAGGAGAATGCCAGACAGTGCAGGAGCCAAACACGTTTTGCCATTTCCGCAAACGCAGAGAAGAAGGGTGTCTCTGGATATTCACCAGAATTCACTTGATTCCGCTGATCCAAATTGCCAAAAATAGATTCTTCCAGCTTGGGATGAACGAGTTTCGAGTATTTGAACCTACAGAATTTAGAAAATGCTGACTTAGGCTTCCATGCTAGGTAGTCGGTTGCTTTAGCTGATCTCAACTCCATGAACCTGGCAAAAAACTCTTCGCGTCTTTTCTCCAGATTCGTCAGAGATGATGCTATCTTTGAATTGGAGAAGTAAGGATCATTAAAGCTATCAAACATCTCTCTGCAGACAAATGATTCAAACGCAAATGACCGGTGACTCGTCTTCCAGAACACAACATTAGGCACAATTGTACTGGCTGCAGCTTCAAGATCCCACCCTGCAGACTCTACCTCAACGACAAGCAGCCTAACAAAACTCCTGATCGACTTCACTGTTCGCTTATGAAAAGCAACAAAATGGTTGGGGCACAAGGTTGACAAGCGCAGGTCTTCAAGGCCGGACAATGACCCGCTCCAGTCCAACCTGTTCTCAAGCAGTTTGATCTCCTTTTGCTCTTCTGTTAGTTTCTCCCTGAGAAAAGTAATTTCCGAGTCTTTGAGTTTAAGCTGATTGTCCAATTTCTTCCCAGTAATCTCATACGTTTTCACAAGATTCTTCATTTCTTGAATTTCAGCTTGCGCCAGAGTGGTCTCAGGGGAAGTCATATCCAACTGTTTCTTCAAGAAACATTGCCTCATCTCGGCCAAACTCTTCATCTCTTCCACAACCAAATCATCCGCGGCTTTAATCCCCTCGGGATCATAAGGAGACTGTGCCTGCTGCAGCCCGGCATATGCTGCTTTGATAGCAGAAACGCTAGCAAACACCTTCGCCAGAAACGCCTCAGTAATTAATTCATTCCTGAGCTTCTCGTCTTCATCAATCTTCGAAAAATCCAGACCATCTTTTAACTCCCCATCAGAAGTCTTGACTCGTTTCAACCCAACTTCTGATATCACCTCCCCTTTCTCAGGACGACGATGCAAAACCTTAGCGAAGGCGCTCGCCAATCGACCCTTCGTCGGGATAGCAGATGACCCTTTAGCTGTATCCATCTATCTATGTAAAGAAATAAGCCAACAATTATTGAAGCCTGAAACTAGAATATATTCGAGTTATAGATTTCAAGAAATTTGTCAACTGGCATCAATATGATGAAGAACAGTTTAAAGATAGAAAGGGAATATTATGACGATCCTAACAATGATGGCGATATTGAGTGCAATTGAACAAAGAGAAAAAGCAGCAAGCTTTAATAACTCCCAAACCGAGGATATTAATAAAGGTGTGAAAGAAATAGAATATCTTTGAGTGCTTATACTATGCTTTTCACTCCAAAACGAATCAAAGATGAATACAAACAGGATTCAAGGAAAGACAACAGAAGCACAGATGATGAGGAAACAACAAGATCAAGAACTTCTCATTCGACCCAAAAAACTAAAATATAAAACGCGTTTCTGCAGGCCCTTTCTTGGGCGATGCATACAGGAGGGGTGAAGGGTAGGGGTAAGGGTAGGGGTGGGTGGGTGGGTGGGGTGGTACACTTTGTGCAATAAAACGAGGCAAGATATGTGCAAATTGACGAATAAACTATGTTTTATGCAAACCAAGATTTGCCATAGCTCGAAATATTCTATTACAATGGCCAAGATTTGACTATATAAAATTGGGAAGAATCTTCTTTATTATACCAAAATAAGGAAATAAAATAAGAAGGACCCCATTATTCCGAAATAATACTCCCTCCGTCCCTAAAAGATTGTCACATTTTGACTTTTGTTAGTCAATCGTTACAAAACTTGATCATGAATTCTCATTAAACGATAAAAAATAATATAGTCTTGTGGGACCTTGTTAGATTCGTCTCAATATATATTTTCGAAATATTAACTTTTTATAATTTTTCCGCATGTAGAATAATAGATATTTATGTTTTAAATCGTGTTTTGTTGACCACTAAAAGTCAAAATGTGACAATTTTTTAGGGACGGAGGGAGTATGTACTAAAATATAGATTGTTTAGGGTATGATATGAAGAAGTGGTAATACTAAAAAATTAAGGAGATTACAATATTACATATCGAATGATGGCATCCAAGACAACACCTAAGAGACAACGAAGACATGAGAGCAGACATTGTTATCTATGGAGGTTGCAGTCTGTGTGTTAGAATGATACATTCAACCACTTTGCTCATTTAATTTACTAATGATAGTAATGTCACACCATTACTTAATTAAATACGATTTTAAATATAAAATACAACATATATAACCATATAAAGGAACATATCGTCCACGGTGCATAGCTCAAATGGTAAGGGGCTCCACTATAAGAGTGTGTTTCTTCACAAGTGTGCGGGTTCGATTCACGGTGGTTACCCAGCCTACTCTGGGCACTCTTGAGGTGGAGTACCGAGCCGCTAGAGACACATCCCAGATTCACCTCCTCTGTTGGGCGATGAGCTACTCAAGCGGAGGCGCCTTAAATGAGCGTATCATTTATAAAGGAACATATCTAAAAAATTATTTAATATCAAGTTTCAAATATAAATCTTCAATCAAATATATTTATTAGTTAGCATTTTAATTTGTATTTAAGAGCATATTATAGAAAAATTGAAGTAAATAATAAGTAGCAATAGTGTCTTTTGGAAGCACCAAAAATTCATTTTCTTTTTAATTAGTGAACGTGTCATGTTTTGTCAGTAAACCAGCTTAGCTAAACGAAGTTTATTAGAAATTGAAGAAATTCCCGGTGATTACGATTTATTCTTTTTAAAATTCGGTTTAGCTTGAGTACTTGGATACAAAATATGTGCAATGTTATACTAGTACCTACTACATATTAAATATATCTTATCGAATTTAAAGAAAAATAGAATAAGTTGTTGATGAGGTCATGAGAGATAATGAAGGCTTTAAACTACGACTCTTTCAGTTTAGCTATGAAATTTGTCTTAGTAATTAAAAATGATATTGTATAATCTAATCATAAATTATTCTTATTTAAATCCATTTGTATAAACATTTAGCATGATGTACAAGTTGATACTCTGAGCCCTGAGGGAGTGACTCTTTGCATCGCAATTTAAGTTTTGCTAGTTAATTTATTTATCTCAATTTAATTGAACTATTTGTTGACTATATGTCATCACTCGTTGTTTTTTATAATAACAAATTATGTTTTAGAGCTAATATTTTGCTAAGTGATTTCTTCAGTGCGTCGTATCGACTATTGGCACATATTTCAAGTCAAGTCACAAGCCTCGCTTCTTTTGGTCGTTTATATTGCTTGATTAGACTTATGTAATGAACTACTATAATCAATCTATGTTATTATTGCATTTTTAGTTAAAAGGCTCTTTAATTGGATCTTCGATTTTAAATGATTAAAACCTTGTTTGGCATGCTCGAGTGTGATGATTCATAATTGTTTCACATGTTGAATCATTCGTGATTTAATACAACTATAATTGTGTATTATAGAAGTTAGAATCAAGTATGAATCAACAAGTTAAACGAAAAATGAAATTTCACATTCATCGTGACCACGATCTAGAGCAAGCCACTCACGATGAAGGTATGAAAACATTGAATTTTTTTGTGTGCTCTAAAACTTGATCGTGTGTATGGGTCACGACAATAGCTTTTAATCTGGGTGATCGTGACCCCATCGTGATCAAGTCACTCACGATAAGATCACGATGGGTTATAAATCTTTCCGTTGGAAGGACCATCGTGACCTCATCGTGATCAATCCACTCACGATGAGATCACGGTGACGTACGAATCTTTCCGTTGGAAGGACTATCGTGATCATCATCGTGAGTGGATGACTCACGATGAGATCACGATCGGGCTACTTTTGAAGCATTTTAAGCTTACTATAAAAGGCCAACACACCCAAATCAAAGACACTTTTTGCACACTCATTAAACTTAATATCCGTTTGCAATTTTCTTCCCTTGCTCTTTAACTCTTGTCTTTCTATTGTTTGATTAAATTGCTAGTTTAGGTGATTTATTCCTACTTTGTTTGATTTACATATTGTTTGATATTGTTTAAGAGTTTTAATTGAAGTCATTTCTATTATATTCCACATAACTCGCTTATTTATCAAATATTTTTGGGTCTAATCGAAAAAATTGTGATTTTTATTGTTAACCTTATTCACCTCCACTCTAAGATTATTGTGTTTTCTAACACTACTTTTATAGTAGTATATGATATACAAATAGTCGATAAAAGAACATAATAGTTCTTCTAATGTTCTTTTGGTAATATCATGTTATTTGTTTATTATTAAATGTGTGATAACATTAATTGAAATATTAGTTATACCAACTTTTTTATATCTAAAAGCATATAAGAAATACTCTCTATTCCTAAAAGATTGGTGCATTTCGATTTTGTGGTTAAACTTTAAAAAATTTGATCAAGAATTCTTATTAAACGATAAGAGATAATATAGTCATGTGGGTTCTTATTAGATTCGTCTCAATATATATTTTTGAAATATCAACTTTTTATAATTTTCTCACATGTAAAATAAGAGATACTTACGATTTAAATTGTGTTTTGTTGACCATAAAAATCAAAATGTACTAATCATTTAGGGATAGATGAAATATATTTCAAAATATATTAGTAAATCTGTAAAAAGTAAAAAGTTTGTGCTACGCACAAGATCCAAAGAGATAGGATGAGTTTATATTAAAATATTTTTGTCATTCCAGAATATTGTATTATTACATTTTTTAATGATCTTTTATTATTATTTTTTTTATAAAATTGTTAACCAATTGATAATATAATTTTTAGTAATTGCATTCTATATTTTTAATATAATTTTCACTAATTTTTGTTTTATTTGATCTCTATGTAAAAAGCTAGATTGACAAATAAATAAATGGATGAAGGTAATATTTTTTATTCCAAGAAAAGTGATTGAGTTACTGTTGACCGACAACTTTCACAACCTTTGTATGGAATTTGTGGTAAAAGATCAAGAATTATGCATATGTTGTTGCTGATGTTGATTTCCTGGTTTTGTGCTTTGTCCATGAGATTTTGGTCTTCTGATGAGATATGTGTGCTAGGATTCTTCCCCTCCATTTTATGATCTTGATATTTATAATTGATGAATTAAAATGATCATATATATATTTATATAATGCCCTTTTCTTTTTAAGCTAAAATTCGCTTCTTTTTTTTTTTATAAACAATGTAATATATTAATTTAAATGATAGTGTCTACAATTTTTTCGACTATTATATTGATCATATTCAAAAGAGAGAGCGTGAAGGTGTGTAATAACAACATCTTTCAAATTTCAAAAACACCCAATACAAGTGAGTAGCCAATGTATGTAGACAATCACTCTAGATAAATCTTTTGGGCATGCCTCAAACTGGAAGAGGCCACATGAACTTTATTATTAAAAGCAACATTATTTCTAGCTAGTCAAGTAACCGAAAGTATACTAGCGAATAAATGAAGTTCAAGAATGTTATTTTTTGTCTAATTTTTTCATAAAACCAATAAGAAATAATTGAGCGAATAGCAAAAGATTAAGGGATATTAAAATTGAAGGAAGACGAAATATGTTCAATAAATGCACAATCAACAAAGAGTTGTTGAGTACATTTGTTATTGTTACTCCAAATAGAGCATGCAAGATTTATGTAATGGTTTGTTTATAAAGAGATAAGGTCAGTGGTATGAAGTCGATTGAGAAGGAGTTTCTAAAGGAAGGTTTTTATTTTTTCTTATAAGGGGATCGTTATGAAAAAAATTCAAGTTTGGATTGGGATTATCGGATAATTAGACTATGTTTTAATATTCTCATTGTTCTTATTGGAGAGGTTGTTATAAATGTCACTAGAGTGAAAATTGCATTTGGGCCACTTTCTGAATCAGGTCCACCAGGCAGGGTTATTTTGAGAATTTGAAAAATAATGTTTGGGGGAAAAAGATATAAGAGGAAGGGTGTGTTCTAGTTTGTGTTTGCTAAGGATAAGTTTTAAAATTTTTTCAGGGTACACTGAATTGGCTAAAGGGATATGAAAAGAGGGAAAGATTGAATTGATTTAAATGTTGAAGAATGTTAATACTACGACTATTATCAACAATTCAAGTTATGACATCATTGATACGTGAGAGACCTCTTGGAGGCTTCTCTAAGTCAAAGAAGGATGATTTTTGGTTTTAGAGTCTAGAAGTGAGGTGATTGATTAGTATTTAGATTTAAGCAAAGTGGTCATTGTGGCAATAGGATGTTGAAGGAGACGCCAACCATTTCGAGTAAGAAGGGTAAAATTGAAGTGATGGAGATGCTTAAGCCCAAGCCCCCTTTTCCCACCTCAAGGTGAAGGGAATCCCAATTGATCCAATGGATGAAGAAGTCCGAGATTCCTCCCACAAGTTGTTGGCCAAGATTTTATTAATATCATGTAAGGTGGAGAGAGAAAATTTGTTTAACTCCCATCGGATAAACAAGGGTGGCTAGAAGGACTGACTTATGAAGGTGACATTTGCTCTAAAATTAAGGAATTTACTCTTCCATGAGAGTATTTTATTTTTGATGTTTTTACAGTGTTTGGAAAGATTTGCTTACGATTTGTCGTAATGTCAAAGGAGATACATAAATAGCTTCAAAAAGAGTCAAATTGGGAGATGCCAAAGGTATGAGGGTGTTAGTTTTGATTCGAGAGGAGTGTTAGGCTAAAGGTGATGATTGGATACTTTGATTATCAAGATGCATTAAGAAGTAGCTATCATCCGCAAAAAGAAGATGCAAAATTTAGGGTCCAGTTTTTTCAATTGCAACCCCTTTAAGATTCTTGGTAGATTGGTGATGGAGAATAGATATGAAGAGAGAGCTTCAGTATACAGAGCAAAGAAAATCGGTGAGAGGGGATTACCTTGACGGAGATCATATTTGGAGTGAATGTACTAGATATTTGGCCACTAATAATGACAGAGTATTGAACAATGGTCATACATTCACTGATAAGACAAACAAAATGATGAGGAAAATGGATCCTTTTCAAGAGGCTAAAAAGAAAGGTCTAATTGGCTATGTCGAAAGCTTATTTAACTTTATATTATATCGATTAATGAAGTGAGAAACTAATCGAGTCGAATATTTGTAAGTATCGAATTTGGTTTGAAGACCTACGAACGTTAGGCTCTATTCGGCTCGTCCGGCCGAACCTTGAAAAACAAGGCTCGACTCGAGTTCGAAGGTTCGAGCAAACCTGCTCGAACGCGTTTGGCTCGGCAACAATTGGAACATTAATTAAGAACTAAAAATCTTTTTTCTAAATGATAGAAATTACAAATAGTCATACGATAGGAAATACATTACAATTCTAAAGTAAGCAAATGTGAGTCTAAGCTCCAAATAAACAGCTTCGTCTTCTCTGACTGCTGCTATAATGAACATCTCCGTCCTGGATGTGCTCCAATTCACGTAATGCTTGAACTTCGCTTCCTAGATGTGAGTTTGTCCCTAAAGTTGACTTGGAAAGCCGAAATCCCACAGAGTGGGTGCTGGGAATCGCCAAAACGCCTAGAATCCCACAGAGTGGGTGCTGAAATGCTGCAAAGGCAGCCCCGAAAATGGTGCAAAAGCAACCACGAAAGCAGTGGAAGTATGTTCAAATATACTCCTCTGCGGAATTCGAATCTGAGACCTCTTGGAAAGAGGCTCAGACTCGGTACCACTAGGCTAGAAGTATTGGATAGGAACTAAAAATCTAATTCAACAAAAAAAAAACTAATCGAACAAAACAAACAAATTGAGAACCTAATTAAATAAAAAAAAACAACAGTTGAATATTTAATCGAACCAAAAAAATAAAACTGTAATGTTTAAAGTTGATTAATCCCCAATACCAAACATTTTGATTACGTAATTAAACTAAAAATCAATTAAGTGGTTAATTTTAAAAATCTAATTTTCATTACTATACAGATTAAGAGGGAGAGACCCTGTGGGTTATGAGGGAAGGGGAGGGGAGGGGAGGTGGTCTAGAGAACTGATGGCATGAGGGGGAGCAGGGTTTTGAGAAGAAAAAATGAGATGAGATGAGGGAGAGGCGGGAGGAGAAGGTTTGGAGAAGATAACTGATTTCGATTAGAGAATATGTAAGTAATATAATATAATATAATATGGTATTATCTATCTAAGATTAATATAATATGGTATTATCTATCTAAGATTTAGTTATAAAGGCGGGATCGCGTGTGGGGGACGCGCGGTCCATACTCTTCACGCGCCTGCATCCCCCAGTTGTACCTCGAGCATTAACATTTGTACCTTCATGCGTGAGTAGCACGCGCGTGCTTCAACAGGTGTATCCAGGCATTATGAGTTGTACTCTTGCGTCCATTCATCGCAGGTTGTAACTTCCATCTCAAATCTTCATTCCTTTTCCTTCCAAATCTTCATTCCATGTCCATCCTACAATATAAATCAACTACCTAAAGAAAGAAAAAGATACAACAAGTGGAGCAAGAACAGTTATAGCTTGTTCTTCATTCAAAGATTCAATTTTTACATTAAAATTGAGGTTAGTTGGTAATATCACAACCTAACCCCAATTTTCGCACCATGTTATTGTCGATTTACCTTCAAGATGCTAATTCAATTTTGTCAAATCACCATTAATTTTGTTCCTTCAAAACCCTAATTCAATTTTGACAAATTACCATTAATTATCTCCCATTCATATGTTTGAGTAGCAATTTCTTTTTAACTTCAAAATTTTCACATCTATTAATTTTGGCGTTAAAAAAATTATATAATTATTCAATTTTGAGGAATAATTAATGTTGTGGTAACAAATGATCTTTTTTTGTGCAAGTTTGTAATGATTTGATAAACTGATGGACAATTTGTTATTTTAGTGATTCGATAAATTAGTAGTGTATATGTGCAAGTTTGTGAAATAAATATTTGTTCTTACTGAAAAAGGGATACAATTTTGTGTTCATCGTTGTGGTGATTCGATAAGTTCATTGTTTTAAAGACATGAAAACCTTTATGTCATAACTACAGAATATATGTCAAGATGTGCATTTAGGAATTGTTTTTTTGAGAAAAAGTAAATACGTTTGTAGTCATATAGTGATGTTTGAATAATGAAGTTTCAGTTCACTTGCTGAGTCGTGAATGCCTTAATATATTTGAAGGGTCATTAGATGTGTCTTGCAAAAACTTTCGGCATATATTAGTGGGAACTGTGAATTTTAATATCTAAACATTTTTAGAATGCCATAGGTTCGATTGAATTATGTTTCGTAGTTGGTTTGCACATTGAATACATAAGGCCCCTTTTCTTTTCTATAACAAAAGGATATGTTTCATAGTATGATCATTATTTGTCACTTTTTCGCTTGATTATGTATTGATTGTCTTTTAATAAAAAAAAAAAGATTTCAAAGTCATAGTAAATGTACTAACATTTTAAGTTCCTTCTAAAGTTATGTTTTTGGGCTGTGTTATATTCTGATGCAATCACCCATTTGTTAATCTGGTATGATTTGAATATTCCTCATTTTTTAATTTTAACATCTTGAAGTGCTCTAAATATTGTATTTTGCTGATAGTTACTATGATTTCAGTGGCTTGTTCTAAGTATAGAATTGGGCTACTTTGCTGCTGGAGTAATGATATCAACCAGCAATCTTACATAGCATACACTTGCAAGTAAAAATCACAAGTACTTAACTAATGGCTGATTTAAGTCTTATACTTCGACACAGGAAAACTTATTCACACTCTCCATCATATCTTTTGCCTTGTGAAAAACACGAAAAAGTACCTAATTGAACATTTAATTCTCTTTTGTGCTATTATGGAGATTCAATATAAATTTCATCATGTTATTCAATAATTACCTTTATAATGCTTCATCTTCTATGGTTAGAGTTAAGGCGGCAGGGAGCTTGGATACAATGAAGGGTGGTTTCCCTCTCTGTAAACACCTGTTGTTGCAAGTTTTACCGGTATCCCTTCTTCGCTACCTTTGTTGTCCCAGATTATCTTGGAGAGAGAGAGAGAGTGTGTGTGTGTGTGTTTCTCTATGCCTCATCTTCGACTCCTGGAATTGTTGATTGATCACATGGTTTTTTCCACTCTCTTGAAAGTCAGTTAAGATAATTTTATGAGGCAAAGATAATTGTTTACTCCAATTGTATTTTTTTGTGTCTATGGACATGGAGGTTTAGGCCTCTTCTGCCTGATTTCATCTATGGAATCTGAGCCTCCAACGATCAAAAAAGCTTAGCAGACCCTTCTGCAAGATTAGTTATACTTCATTTGTTTCAGTTTTGATTGCCAAATAAAGCTGGACTCGACAACGAAGGTCAGAAAAGCTTAGCAGATCCTCTTGCAAAATTACTTGTATTTCATTTGCTACACTTTTGTTTGCCAAAATGAGGCCGTTAGAGAGCATGGGATTTTTGTAAGCTGGTTTCCTCCCCCTCTATTTCAGCCAGTGATTTTTACAGCTTGAACACAAAATCAACAACCATTGGTTTTCACATACTCACATTTTCTTTATTTTTTAGTTAGTCCCGTATTTGAAAGGATCACATAACGGCCCATCAATCGACGGGCCCCTACCACTAATATATTAAAAATATATATATGGTGATCGAGCCAAACTTTTTCGAACGTTCGGTTCGACATGTTGAATATCCAGACACGACTTAAAACGTGAATATATCTTTAATTTTATGTGTAAATTTTTTTTTTTTTTTTGTTTTTTTAAAAGACAAGCTTTATTGAATCAGAAAAACCGAGTTCAAAATACATCATATCCTAAGACAAAATAGACAAACTAAAGTTCCAGCAAATACAAATTTCCCAGTTGTGTCTATTTCTAGGGACACATCTCCATCCATTAATAGTGCTGGTGATAGCTTGAATACACTTCTTGATTGAGCTATTTGTGTCTGGTTGCTCCTGCCCAAAGATACATCTGTTTCTGGTAACCCATACTTGATACACAGCTGTAGAGAAACACAGCCTTCTCAGTCTGCTCTTGAAAGACTTCCCCTTGCCCTTACTAAGCACCCAAGAGCTTTCTTCATTCCAACCTTTTGGGACATGGAATTCCTGCAGGTAGAGCAACAGTTTCCTCCAGATCACAGCAGCAAACTCACATTCAAAAAAGAGGTGCTGAATTGACTCAGTTTCCTCTCCACACAACACACATATGTCATCTTGCACTACCTGCCATTTCTTCAATCTGTCTCTAGTAGTTAACCTTCCCAGACAAGCCAGCCAGGTAATGAAGCCAAACCTTGGGACTTGCCCTTTGAACCATAGTAAAGGCCACCATTCAACAAGAGGATAATGTTGCCTTAAGCTTTGACAAACAGCAGCATTCTTATGCACTGGCTGCCCAAACCAGGAAAGCTGATCATGCTGATCATCAGGATTCTCAGATAAGCTAGTGATAAACTCTTTTGCCTCATTACTCAGGCCCCCTCTATGATGCTGCAATCTTGATCTAACATCAGCAATAGACTCAACAGGAGAAATTCCAAGTCTTCTAATACAATTAGCAGAGAGAAAATCATAAGGAACACCTCTAGGATGCCAATTATCAAATAGGCAATTAGTAGATAAGCCATCATATGCTTTCACAGTAATATAAGGCCTAATCTTGTTCCTGAGAGATAACAACTTTCTCCAGCACCAGGAATCTGTGCTTTTAGGAGTAATACCCAGTTTGGGTCAGATTTACGCAGTCACCCAGCAGGATGCTCAGGACTCGCCTAGAGTGGTGACAGGTACTCTAAATTTATGTGGGTTAGAAGTAAAGGTCTCATTTGATTCTGGTGCCACTCACTCTTTTATATCTTTAGACCTTGCTCAACGTGTCCCTATAATTACAGAAGCTCTTCATATACCACTCTTAATTTTAACACCAGTAGGAAGGTCGATTAAGATTCTAGAAGTATTTAGGAATTGTCTTCTAAGAATTGAGAACCAACTATTAGATGTAGATTTACTGCCTTTTGAAATGGTAGATTTTGACCTTATTTTGGGGATGGATTGGTTGGGAAGACACCATGCTGTAATAGATTGTCGTCGCAAGGAAGTGGTTAATTCTAGTCCTAGAAAGTCTAACATTAATTACTTGGGAGATAAAAATATTCTCCCCTCTTGTATCATCTCGGCCTTAGCAGCCCATAAGATGTTGAGAAAAGGGTGTGTTGGATACATAGCTCATGTTGTTGATATGGAGAAGGATGAGGTTAAGCTGGAAAATGTCCTTGTCGTGAGGGACTATGTTGATGTGTTTCCTATAGATTTGCCAGGACTTCCCCCTGAGCGAGAGGTGGAATTTTCAATAGAAGTGCATCCCGGTACCACCCCTATTTCCATGGCCCCATATCGAATGGCTCCAGCGGAGTTGATGGAGTTAAGGACTCAACTCCAAGAGTTGTTGGATAAAGGATTTATCTGACCTAGTAGTTCCTCTTGGGGTGCACCTGTATCGTTTGTTAAGAAAAAGGATGGGACTTTGAGGTTATGGATTGATTATAGGCAATTGAATAAGGTGACTATCAAGAATCGTTTCCCGTTGCCTAGCATTGATGATCTGTTTGATCAATTGAAAGATGCTAAAGTATTCTCTAAGATTGACTTAAGATCCGGATACCATCAGTTGAGGATTAAGGAGGATGATGTATCGAAATCGGCATTTAGAACTAGATATGGGCACTATGAGTTTTTAGTGATGTCGTTCGGACTAACCAATGCCCCTGCAGCTTTCATGGATCTTATGAATCGGGTGTTTCGTGCTTATTTGAATAAGTTCGTGGTGGTGTTCATTGATGACATATTGATTTATTCAAGTAGTCAAGGAGAACATGAGGAACATTTGCAAGTTGTGTTAGGAACCTTAAGACAAAATCAGTTGTATGCCAAGTTTTCTAAGTGTGAATTCTGGTTGGAGAAGGTGCAGTTTTTGGGTCATGTGATTTCTGGTGAAGGCATTAGTGTCGATCCCCAGAAGGTGGAGGCTGTAATGAATTGGGAGAGACCCACGAGTGTCACAGAAATAAGAAGCTTTTTGGGTTTAGCAGGATATTATAGGAGGTTTATAAAAGATTTCTCGATTATTGCGACACCCATGACTCGATTGACTAGGAAGGGTGTTCCATTTTCTTGGAATGAGGATTGTGAATGGTGTTTTAATAAGTTAAAGGAGAAGCTAACTACTGCCCCACTATCACATACATACATAAAAAAGCATAATATTGAGAATGCTCATTCGATGAGCAATTCAATAAGTTCGGCAGCGGATGATGAAATCCTGGTGATCTTCTCTATCTAATGAATGTGGAGTCTGCTTTCAA
This sequence comes from Echium plantagineum, assembly GCA_003412495.2. NCBI lineage: Eukaryota > Viridiplantae > Streptophyta > Magnoliopsida > Boraginales > Boraginaceae > Echium > Echium plantagineum. The sequence continues at coordinate 28,786,790 of CM016564.1, forward strand.
ATTGTCCGCCCTGCACCCACCCCCGAGTATATGCTTCAAGAGGAATCACACAAGATAAATAAATCAAGAATAAATCGAAAAAAATCAAAAGTTTAAATAGTAAAAAAAGTAACAAAAAGGTAAGTTTAAATTGGGATATAAAATGGACATGAAAAATGGAGAAAGGAGTTGGAGGGAAGAAGATGATAATTAATAGCGAAAGACTAAATAGTCCTAGCTAAAGAGTTACAAAAATAGCCCAAAACTTGAAAGAAAAAAAAACGCTAAGCGACTACTTTTTAGCAAAAGTACGTGGTTGAGCGATCGAATATAGGCAAAACTGAGATAGGGTGATCGAAGTGAAAATTTTAGATAAACTGAGTGATCGATAGTGTTATATGCCCTAGTAATAATGAAGACAACAATAATAATAATGATAATGATAATGACAATAATAATAGTAATAATGACAATATTATATAATAATAAATAATAATGAAAATACTATTATTCATAATAATACAAAAAACAATAATAATAATAATAATAATAATAATAATAATAATAATAATAATGAAAATAAGGTTAATACTTATAACAATAATAATTGTAGTAATGTTGACAATTAGAATAATAATAATCAATAAATAATAATAATGATAATAATAAGAATAAGAATAATAGTAATATCACAAATAGTAATAATAATAATAGAAAATATTATTATTAATAATTACTTTAATATAATTCAAATAATAATGTATAAACTCTGACGAATATGTGAGATGTGAAAAAGTTATAAAAAGAGAAAGGACTAATGGCCCGTTCGATCATACATGTTTCAGACCATTCACCGTTTGATCATACATGTTTCAAAATGTTCCATTTGATCACACATGTTTAATAATTTGTTCCATCAGGCCACTTCGTCAAGTCCGCCGTTAAGCCCACTGTTAGAGGGGTCACTTGACCCTCACGTGAGGGGTAAATTAGTCATTTTACATAAAAATTAAGTGTTAAAATAGTCCAAGCACATTAAACATAACTTCTAACTAATATCCAACTTCATAATACCAATCGATTATAATTTTCAAAACCAATTTTCTTCTCCAAACCGTGCAAAATCTCTGACCGGTGTGAATCTTAAAAGATGTCTTGGAGTGTTCGACCTTCTGCGCATGAATATTCAGAGGATTGCGTGAAGGATCTTATAGGTAAGTATCTATGTGTTAATTGTTTATTATCTCTATGGAGTTGTATTAGGCTTAATTGTTTATTGTTTGATTCTAGGATTCCTAATTTAAGGTTAATAGTTTATTATTAGCTTTTTGTCTTTTACGGTTAGTGCAACTAGGCTCAATTGTTTATTAATTTAGGTTTGTCTTTATACATATAGTCCAATTAGGGTTAATTAATTATTAATTAAGTATTTGTCTTTTACACTTAGTCCAAATTAGGGTTAATTATTTAATTAACAAGGATTCCTCTAATTGATTAAAATTGTTTGTAATTATTATTTTTGTATGGAATGCAGATATTTATGATGATTTTTTCACAGTGAAAGTTAATTCTTTGGGATCATTTACGCTTTATCCAACAGTAGTTTATGAAGGGGGAACCACTATAGATGTAGACTGGTTAAAATTAGAAAAGTTTGACCTTAAGGACATAGATGAATTTGCTTTAAGATCAGGGTATGTTTTAGGGAGTAAACTGTTTTATGATTATAAGGAGCCTGGAATGGGGCTGACATTTGGTTTAAGGCCACTTTTGTCTAGTTATGATGTGATGCAGTTTAGGGAGTTGACAAATAGGGAGAGGTGTATAGAAATTTACATTAAGGTTGAACCATGTATTGAACTGTGTAGGTTGTATACAAGGGGCATGCCAATTAGAGTTCTAGACTGCAATTATTCAACAATCGATGTAGAAGGTAACTATGAATGTGTTGATAGTAGTATATGTCTTTTGATAAGGAATGTACAATATGATATAGCTTCCGAAACAGCAAATTGTGGTTTAAAAGATGATGAAGTTGATCAAATTAGATTAGGGGATGATGATGTTACATTTTTTAGGCATGAAGATGGATTTGATGCAGAATTAGATGAAGAAATCAGAGAAGAAACTATGGCACTAAGAAAAGAGATGTTGGCTGAAATAGAGAAGGTTGCTAAGGAAAATGCCATGAATAAAAAAAAGAAAGGGGACAAGAAATGGCAGAAATTTGATAGAAATAGAGTTTTAGGTTTGAATGATTTGGACGAGGGTATAGGATCATCATCACAATCTAAGAAAAAAGTTCCAGGAACTTATGCAAGACATGGTTTAGAATTTAAGATTAGGAAAAATGAGGGATATGTTGAAAGTAGCACTGATAAGGAGGATAGTATATTAAGTGATAGTGATTCTGATGAGTCATTAAAAAGTAGGGCAGATAGCAGTGATGAAGAAGCACATAATATTCAAAGTAGGAAAGACATTAGATATGTAAAGTTTAATGAGAAGGAGATGCAAGATCCTAAAATATTTGTTGGATTAGTATTTTCAAATAAGGCTCAAATGAAAGAAGCCGTAGCATGGTACTCTGTTATAAATCATAAGCCTTAAAAAAAGATTTTTCTAAAAAATGTACCTTTAAGGCACAAGTTCAGAATAAAAAAGTTAAGCGTTTATTAAAGGGAATGTGTTTTATAAATCTTGGGGCGATTGGTAGTGAGGAGAGTTAATGAAGTGGGAGAAAATGCAAGGAGGAAATGGAGATGAAGAGAAGATTCTGGTATTGGTCAGGTTGAGACCTTTAAATGAGAAGGAGACAGCGAGAAGCTAAGTTTCAGATTCGAAATGCATCAATGAGTCCACCATTTTGTATCGCCAATAGCCTCGAGGGGCGGACTGGATGAACAGAAAATTCTCTAATTCACGATTGATGAGTGCTTCAACGTAATTTGGGTAACTATTTTTCAATTTTTTTTTCATTCATGAGTAATGGTTAAATTAATACTAAAGTGTTAAAAACTAAAAAAAGACACCCAACATAATTTTGTAATTATGGTTGATATTATGGTTAATTTAATTCAAAAGTATAACCAAAATATGTAAGATAAAAAGATTAATTTTTTTTTAATTAAAGCAATTATATAAATCAAACCAAAGTCACATCATAATTCGGAGTACAAACAACACTCTTTTTTTTTTTTACCCAAGCAAACTTTATTGAATAGAAAAAAGAGGAGTTTACAAGCTACAAGAGAGTACTCTAAGCTAACCCCTAACCTACTGTCACAGTCTAGAAAATGAAACAAAAACTAAACAACGACAAACAACATGGATAAAAAGATTAATTAATTTGAAAACAATATGAGATACTTTAGTTCTAAATTCTAATCTTGTAATATATCTCTCTCTTTTACTTTTTCTCTAATTTTTGCCTTCCTTCTTTGACGTCCCTTCCTTATGTTCTTCCCCCTTGTGTATGTCTCTTGTGGTTGTTGAAACCAAATGAATGCCTTCAACATGACTGAAACAGGCACAAACCGCACCGTCATACTTGGCAAGCATTGTTTTTGAAAAACCATCCTTATCAATATTCGTAGAAAAAAGCTCGTTATTCGCCAAACCACCACTCCATAAAAGTTCACCATTCTTCCTAAATGCATGTGGATGAATATCACAATTGTACCTACACCATTGCTTCCAAGTACCGCCGATTTCTTCCATTTTCCAGAACTCGCACTTTCCACTGGTTGTGCTAGTGAACACTAAAGTCTCCTTGAATAATAACAGAGCATAGTTTTGCTGGTACGTCAGGTGGTGCACTTAAGGAACCGAACTCTTCTTTTGCTATATCAAAAGTAACTATGATATCTTTTCCATCATAGTCTTCTCCAATCCAATAAGCAAACCCATTCAATTCTACTTGGTGATGACATGTTCCACCAAAACTAATATTTTTATCTAGCAGCTCCCACTTATTCTTAGTCATCCTATAAATCTCAACTTTTTTATTATCTCTATCACTGGAATCATTCGTCCTCAATACTTTAAACCCATCTATTTTGTCATACACAAACCCAAACGTTATCTTATCTTCAAAATTGGAATTTACATTTGATTCTATAAGACGAATATATTTTCTTATAGAAGGATTCCAAAAACCTATAGCTGCTCCCGACTGATTGTCCGAAAGACACACTAAACCATTTGAGCACATAATTTCAGAATCGTTGGTTACGTAGGCCCCTATCTTAGAACAACTAAATGATTCTTTTTTATTGAAGTTCCCTTCAACGTCATCGTCATAAAAGATGTACTTCGATTTCTCATTATTTTTGTCATCGAAACAGCACACTTCAACAAGCATAAGTCTTTCATTTGAATGAGATTGGTATTGGGAAACAAATGAAGGGTAGCTCATCATTTTAAACCACCCTTTGCTAACACTCGGAAATCTCAAGATTGAACCAGGGCATTGTTTTAGTACTATATTTCTTGTCAATTCTTCAGGAATAAAAGTTGAGTTTTGCTCCATGTTGGACTGTGTAATAAAAGCACAAATTTAATGAAATTAATATATAAAACACAAAGCACCTAAGCACTTGGTAAAAGAGTTTCACTTTTAATATTGAACCTTGTATATATGTAAAAAAATATATATTGAACCTTGTATGCGTATTTCAATAGTTTTACTTTCTCAATCCGAACTACAACTACATTCAATTGGATTAGAGAAATTAGTTTACTTCATCAATAAAAAATAAATTAGCATATGATGTAACAAGACAACTAAGCCATTAAATTGCAATATGAGGCACACTAATAAAATAGATATTTATAACAAATAATAATAAGAAATTTTAGTTCATAATTTTATCTTAGTTATTGATCTTTAATGTCTGCTCTAATTGAAAGCGTCTTAAAGTAAGTAAAATTTTAAGCAGATACCACTATATAGAGAATATACGGATAAAAAATTTGCTTAAAGAGAATCATATGAATTACACTGCCACTAAACATAAAATAATTCGCCATTTATAAGACATAATAAAAATCCTAAAAGGAAATATATTAGTAGTATACGCGTAGGTATTATTGGTAATCATCATGTTTTTAATAATTATCACGTTTTTAATGTAAATTTCTAATTTAAGAAAATTGAAAAAGGATAACTTCGAATCATCGTTCTAACTTATATGACATTTACATATGTAAATAAAGAAATAGTTCACAATTAAGATGTATAGTTCTAAATAAAGAATTCTTTTATGTATCATTTAATTGGTTAACAATTAAGATGTGAAATATTTCTTTATCTACATATGCAAATGTCATGAAATTTAGAACGATGATTCGAAGTTATCCTTTTCCAATTTTCTTGAACTGGAAATTTACATTAAAAATGTGATGATTATTAAAAACATGATGATTACCGATAATACCTACGCGTCTACTACTAATATATTTCCTTTTAGGGTTTTTATTAAGTCCTATAAATAGCGAATGATTTTATGTCTAGTGGCAGTGTAATTCATATTCTCTTTAAGCAAATTCTTTGTCCGTATTTTCTCTATATAGTGGTATATGCTTAAGAGTTTAGTTAACTTTAAGAGGCTTTCAATTCAATTGGAGGAGCAGACATTGAAGATCAATAACTAAGGTAACATTATCTCAAGTGCATTTTCTTATTACTATTTGTTATAAATATATATCTATTTTATGAATGTGCCTCATATTGCAATTTAATGGCTTAGTTGTCTTGTTACATCATATGTTAATTTATTTTTTATTGATGAAATAAACTAATTTCTCTGATCCAATTGAATGTAGTTGTAGTTTGGACTGAGAATGTAAAACTATTGAAATACGCATACAAGGTTCAATATATATATTTTTTTACATATATACAAGGTTCAATATTAAAAGTGAAACTCTTTTAACCAAACTTAATAATTTTATTGAACAAATATTGTGCCGTCATCCCAAAATAATAAATATATTAAAATAAGCTATTTCTGGTTACTTAATAGGGAGTAGTACGTTGTTATCAAGGACCAAAATCAATTTTGAATATCTCTAAAAATGAATGAGAGTATCATATTTTCGACCATGTTACATGTAATGCATTGGATCTACATGACTCGTTCTTGAACATTATTTTTTCCTTCACAATCACATTGGGTAATTTGCGCGCCTGCTGCCTTCCTTGGATGTGGTAGCCGTTTCTCAGGCTCCCTCTCCGGAATCGAACCCTAATTCTCCGTCACCCGTCACCACCATGGTAGGCCACTATCCTACTATCGAAAGTTGGTAGGGCAGAAATTTGAATGATGCGTCGCCGGCACGAAGGCCGTGCGATCCGACAAGTTATCATGAATCATCGCAGCAACGAGCAGAGCCCGCGTCGACCTTTTATCTAATAAATGCATCCCTTCCAGAAGTCGGGGTTTGTTGCACGTATTAGCTCTAGAATTACTACGGTTATCCGAGTAGCAGGTACCATCAAACAAACTATAACTGATTTAATGAGCCATTCGCAGTTTCACAGTCTGAATTAGTTAATACTTACACATGCATGGCTTAATCTTTGAGACAAGCATATGACTACTGGCAGGATCAACCAGGTAGCAATCCTAAACGATGCTCTGATC